>VMBQ01004463.1:2709-96006 GCA_007657795.1 Dreissena rostriformis
ATATATATCATATACCATTTAATTAAACCACAAACTACCAAAAAATGGAGAACACAAGTTAAATTTTAAGAAATTTTAATTTTTATAATTTTTATGTCACCCAAAAAAACGTATTTTTTTTACTATTTTAACACAAAAATGGAAGTTAAAAAAGTTCTATCTAATAACTTTTTGCGAAACTGCTCAAATATGTTCATCTACGTATTGTTATCATAAAACAAAAATAAAAAAGGGGGGTCACCGCACTTTTAACAGAGATTTTTTTGTTCAACTATCCCTACCGTCTATGTCAAATTTCCTAAAATACAGCAATTAGGCGAAACCCAAGTACCGGTACACAGACTGTTATGCATAAACATTATAGATTGTTTACAATCTTAATTGGGATCACAACGGCTTACTAAAACACAGCACTAATACAATATTTAATCACAAACATAAGACCATACAGTATCAAACTCGACCTTAATCCTCCATAACAGGGACTTGTTGACAGATTTCGGCATGTTTTGGAGTTTGTGATTAAATGCTTTAAATTTATTAATGTAAACAACAGGACTAAAGAGCTCCAGGAAAAAAACAAGAGTGAAATAAAAGAAAGAAAAAAAGAATAAAAAAAAGTTTACCACACCTGGGATCGAACCACTGAGTACCTATTATGAACCTACTCGGTCATAAATGTGTGATGATTCTGATAACAAAACTATTGGGTTGTGATAATAGTATCGGTGTTGCCATAAATATATTCTCGGTTAAATAAACTGCCGCAGCACCCCTTAAATGATGTCTCTTCTTAGCAAAAATCCAATTTTGGCGGAAAATGCGGACTGCACAATCTAATCTGGGATGACACTTTACGCACATGCATTATGCCCAGTTTTCTCAGAACACGACACATTTTACTCGCCCCGATGACAATGCAAGCATCAAAGATCTAGCTGGGTTAAAGTTTTTCAGTAAGCTAGTTTCTGTGGAATGGCTTGATGGTTTTCATTCACGATTTAAAATATTTATTCCCATATTACAGCGAGTATAGGCAATTTTAATGTCAGCATTTTATTCTTGCAATCTTAGACCAACATATGAATTGATTCTAGTTCTATTCTGTTTTATAGCTGGGTGCAGTTCCAGTAAACTGTATACATTTAATTACTTGTTCACTTCTATAATGTTTTCATTTCTGTTGCAAGGTGCGTTTTAGTTAAACTGTATTCACCACTTCCACAGTATTTCTTTGTTCCATATTGTTGCAAGGTGAGTTGCTGTGCAGTTTATGGGTTTATAGAATTTTTTGTTTAAAAGAAAAGCTCTTCTCAACAAAAATCTAGTGTAGGCAAAAAGTGTTGTCCCTGATTAGCCTGTGCAAACTGCACAGGCTAATCTGGTACGACACTTTGGGCACATGTATTACGCCCAGTTTTCCTAGAAGGCGCCTCATATGTCAGAATGTGTATAACTTGTTGCTTTCTGTTGCTAGGTGCAGTTCCAGTTGAACCGTCTGCACCTGTGTGAGATGCACCATGCGGTGGACGCTCTCTCCACTCTCGACATCGTGTTCCCTCACCAGGACCTCCTCAACAAGCTGCCATCACTGTGTGACTGGTACGACAAACGTCTATGAATAAATAATAGTGCTCTTGCTTGAGTGGTGTTTTTATATCTTAACAGTGTTCTTATGTCGCCAGCATCTACTTATGCTACAGACCTACTCTCAGCACACTCACATCACCTGACCTCATATTGACTACAGACCTACTCTCAGCACACTCACATCACCTGACCTCATATTGACCTTGACTACTCTCAGCACACTCACATCACCTGACCTCATATTGACCTTGACATGAGCCTTATTTTGGATGAAGTCTTTATTGGGCCCATGAATCAATGATGACCAGGCTACCCGGCTTGTACTGTAGGGCAACTGCTTTTATAGAACGCAGAATATGCATGAAATTATATTTGGTGGACAGTGGCTTTGAAATCCGTGTGCTCTTATATATAGGTCTGGTCATATGTTCATTCATTATTGAATTTATTCAATCCTAGACTAAAAGTCACTTTTCAAATGGATCAATATTCCTCAGAGAAAACTTTCCTTAAATTAAATTCCTTTTTTTTTAAATATTAAAATCTCAGGCTCTTTCTGGTTCATGCTTTTTATGCCCCCTTTAAAAAAAAAGGGGTGGGGGGGGGTATATTGTTTTTGGCCTGTCTGTCTGTCATTCTGTCTCAAAACTTTAACCTTGGTCATAACTTTTGCAATATTGAAGATAGCAACTTGATATTTGGCATGCATGTGTATCTCATGGAGCTGCACATTTTGAGTGGTCAAAAGTCAAGGTCATCCTTCAAGGTCAATGGTCAAATATATGGCTTCAAAGCGCAGTAGGGGGCATGGTGTTTCTGACAAACACAGCTCTTGTTTTTACATATACTTGTTGTTAACCCTTTGTATGCTGGGAAAATTTTTGTCTGCTAAAATGTTGTCTGCTGAATTTCTAAAATCATCATTTTCTTCACTTTTTTCAAAGAACACTATCAGAATAGCAAACAGTTTGGATCCTAATGAGACGCCACGGTCTGTGGCGTCTCATCTGGATCCAAACTGTTTGCAAAGGCCTTTAAAATTCGGTTCCAGCGCTAAAAGGGTTAAGAGCAAATTTTGGTTAAATGGATCCTATTTTATAATTTTGCAAAAAATAGATTTTGTAATCGAATCTTTGATTTGAATTATTCCATCAAATACAACTAAGGTATTTTTCAAGGAGATTTGTGAATAAAATCATTTCAGGACTTGGAAGGAAGATGTTGGTGAGAAAACTAATGACAATCAAAGGGAGGCAATCATGAAGTGTGCAGCCTACTCCCACATGGCATTACCTCCCCTGCTGATCGTGGGCCCTTTTGGCACGGGGAAGACCCACACGTTGGCGCAGTGCGCTAAACATGTGCTGCTGGAACCAGACACCAGGATTCTCATTTGTACTCATTCAAACAGGTATTGAATTGTTGATGGAACATTACCCTTCAGAAAACAGAAAATACAAATCATTTTAACTTCTTGCAAAGTGCTTTGGATTGGATT
Source organism: Dreissena rostriformis (assembly GCA_007657795.1). Classification (NCBI taxonomy): domain Eukaryota; kingdom Metazoa; phylum Mollusca; class Bivalvia; order Myida; family Dreissenidae; genus Dreissena; species Dreissena rostriformis. The sequence continues at coordinate 5,798 of VMBQ01004463.1, forward strand.
TTTAACCAGGTTTTCCGAAGGAAAAAACTGGTTATTAGATTGGCGAATGCTGGCGGGCTGGCGGGCGGGCGGAACAAGCTTGTCCGGGCCATAACTATGTTGTTCATTGTCAGATTTTAAAATCATTTGGCACATTTGTTCACCATCATTGGACGGTGTGTCCCGCGAAATAATTACGTCGATATCTCCAAGGTCAAGGTCACACTTTGAGTTCAAAGGTAAAAAATGGCAATAAATGAGCTTGTCCGGGCCATAACTATGTCATTTATTGTCATATTTTAAAATCATTTGGCACATTTGTTCACCATTATTGGACGGTGTGTCGCGCGAAATAATTACGTCGATATCTTCAAGGTCAAGGTCACACTTTGAGTTCAAACGTCAAAAATGGCCATAAATGAGCTTGTCCGGGCCATAACTATGTCTTTTATTGTCATATTTTAAAATCATTTAGCACATTTGTTCACCATCATTGGACGGTGTGTCGCGCGAAATAATTACGTCGATATCTCCGAGGTCAAGGTCACACTTTGAGTTCAAAGGTCAAAAATGGCCATAAATTAGCTTGACCAGGCCATAACTATGTCGTTCATTGTGAGATTTTAAAATCATTTGGCGCATTTGTTCACCATCATTGGACGGTGTGTCATGCGAAAGAATTACGTTGATATCTCCAAGGTCAAGGTCACACTTTGAGAAAAAAGATTGAATTTGACACAAGGGGGGTAACTAGGGCCAATCAGTAACAATGCACAATTTGAGTTGTCTCCCTTTATCAGACTTTTTTCAAATTGAAAACCTGGTTTTGTGACAATTTTGTCCCTTGTTAAATGATACACTGATACAAGGCAATATGAGAGTAATTTATGATCTTTAATTGATCTAGTTTTCACCAATAAGGCACTTGTGTATTGTTGTAGCACGGTAATTATTGCTCCTGTACAAATCATTTGCATGTTTTCCTATGCTGGTAAGAGTGAAACAATTATTTATTACTTTTGCAAATAACCATGTATTGAGAAGTATACAATTATGATTTATAACTGTTCCAAAAAATCCTTTAGTGGTAAGAAAAGTGAAAAGTTGTTATTTGACCTTCAGTTACCACCATGAAACTTATATACAATGGCAAACTGGGGGACGTCACCAGAATATGTGATTTCAAGAACAAAATATTGTAAAAAAACTTTGACATTATGAATTGCCACTGGAACCTACATCATTTGATTGAGGATAGGGATTGTCACCAAAACATCTGACGTCAAGTGTGAAATACTATGAAAATGTCAACGATAATAATTGCGTGCAATAACCACACTAACAATAACTACATTGTTTCAGTGCTGCTGACATCTACATCAAGGAGTTTCTTCACCCGTCGGTTCAGGTTGGGAACGAGGATGCTCGACCCCTGCGTGTCTACTATCGCCACCGCTGGATCCAGACTGTGTCCACAATCGTTCTTCAGTACTGCATACAGGAGCAGTCTGGTCCCATGGCGGGGACATTTAGGTACGCACTGATGGGTGCGTGTATGGCTGGGGAAGAAATTATTTATTTTAAAGTTTTTTTATGCCCTGGTCAAATGGCATATAGCAGTCCGTCCGTCCGGCATTCTGTTTTCAGTGTTTATTTTCCTTAATGCTTCAAGATATTTGCCTGATTTTTGGTATTTGAGTGTACATGCATGAGTTCCAGATCCAGTTTGAGTTTCGTTCCGGTCCATTGATTTTTGGCAACTTATGGGCCTTTTGGGCCTTGGACTTGAAATTTTCTCTACAAGAACAGTTTTCCGGAATTTTTCGCCAATTTTTAGCTCGGCTGTTTTCGAAGAAAACCCGAGGTATTGTCATAGCCCTCTCATCTTCCAGGCCATTGTCGTAGTCGGCGTCGTCCGAAAACTTTAACATTGGCCAGAACTTTTGCAATATTGAAGATAGCAACTTGATATTTGGCATGCATGTGTATCTCATGGAGCTGCACATTTTGAGTGGTGAAAGGTCAAGGTCATCCTTCAAGGTCAAAGGTCAAGAAACCCTTTCTTTTTTTTTCTTTTTTTCATGTGTATCTCATTGACCTGAACATTTTGAGTGGTGAAAAGGTCAAGGTCAACAATGACCTTCAAGGTCAAAGGTCAAAAAAACAAAATCCAAGCACCCACAGCCCAGCATTGGCATTCGCTCGATGGTGCTCTTGTTTTTACCTATATTGAGTTTTGAGTCAAAAGTGGAATGAGGGGGCATCTGTGCCCAATGGACACATCTTGTATTTTAGCTCAATTGCATCTAAAGCCTTAGTCTTACTGAGACTGAGTCCCTTTCCTGGGTAGAACTAGTACTTGATTTCTTGAGAGATTTTGAGAACACTCCCGGTGAGGCAATCAACTCCAAGGTCCCAAGACTGCTGGACAGTGACCATATTCACTTCATAACCTTGACCTTATTGTAAAACTAACAGTATTTTGTATAGATTACTATGGCCTCCTCATTGATGTCGGTGGGGAAAAAAGATTGAAATTCTAGTTGTATTTATTCTGTTACAAGAACTAGTGCCAAATTTATAAGACAACCATCTACTGAAGAAACCTTACATTTGTTTGCTTTTTTTTTCAGGGCTCCTTTAGTTGAAGATGTTGAGAAACATAGAGTTGTCATCACTACGCTGAGCACTGCGCGACTTCTGTCTGACCTTGACCTTCCTGAAGGTGAGCCAACCATGACCTTGATTACACATTCTTCATGACATGATCTGATCTCATAGGGAGTTTCTGAGCATTAATTTCATGCCCTTGATAACATTGCATGACCTTCATGACCTTGTTGGCATGAAGCTGTTTATCTTAATACATAAACTTGATTACCTGGAAGTTATAACCTTGATTGCAAGAATTGTACTGCATGTTCTTAATGATAACATTTATAATGCATTCAATAATTCTGCAGTCATTAGTTTCCAATAGTTATATTATTGTTTATTTACCATACACTCAAGAGTCTTTGTTTTCCCCTATATTTCATTTTTTTTTAATATATACTTATTCACTGATAAATATCACCCCTATATTTAAGGTAATCTTAATCAACATCATTTCTATGCTTCTGTCCTGTTTTTTAGGTTTCTCCCTTACATTTCACATCTATATGTCAAGTTTGTTGACCCACATATTCCTTGATGCCCACATGTATTTCAGGTTTCTTCACCCACATATTCTGTGATGCCCACATGTATTTCAGGTTTCTTCACCCACATTTTCCTTGATGCCCCCATGTATTTCAGGTTTCTTCACCCACATATTCCTTGATGAAGCTGCTCAGGCACTGGAGTGTGAAATGCTGATCCCTCTCTCTCTGGCGGGACCGAAGACACGCGTTGTGTTGGCTGGGGACCACATGCAGGTACTGGGACATTGTAAAAGATTCACAATACACTGATGATGATCCTTCCACTTTAATATTGCTTTTGAAAAGTGTGTTTAGGTCTTACTGGTGTAGTAGAAATGGTGAGGATCTTGCAACCTTCAGTCCATGGATCACAAGTCCTTGATTTCTTGAGGTCCTTCTTACTACACTAGATACTGGTTCTTCCCAGTAAATTGTCTTGTCATGCCTAAGGCTTTTAATGCCATCAAGTGGGCCTTTTCATACGGCCGTTTAAAAGATATGGGGGGGGGTATTATGGGAATGCCAGTGGCAGCAGGAAAATCAGATCATCTTGAAACTTGGCAAGAATGTTTATAGGCTTAATATATCCGCCAAGTTTTATTACCAGACAGATCATTAAGTTCTTCTGAGTTATAGCCTTTGAATTATAAAAAATAGCCAAATTTACATTGGCCGCTCAATAGTTTACATGTGATCATCATGACACTTGGTGGTCATGTTTGTAGGCGTATAACGGTAATTGTATCTAAGTTTGATAATCAGCCAAATTGCAATAGAATTGAATTATGGCCCCTGAAATAACCCAAATTTGCCAAACTTATGTTGTCTGCTCTCTAATAGGTGGTTTTTGGTCAATAACTTTGGTTTGGATTACCAATGACACTTTCAATATGTCAAGCTTGAATGGAGACTTTGCTTGGGATTTAACTTATGGCTAACGTCTGGGCAAGGTCAAGGTCACTGTAACTTAAAATAGACAAACAGTTTCAGCTTAATAACTTAGTTTGTATGGACGTTAAGTACTGAAATTTTGTGCGAAGGTGGCTGTCATGGAGACTTAGCTTTGGATTGCATTGGCCAGTTAGATAAAGGTCAAGGTCACTGTTGCTTAAAAAATAGAATAAATCAACACAAGTTGGCACTCTTGTTTCATCGTAATCGCAGGCCAGACTACCACAGCAAAATTTTGCTATTTTTCCCTTTTCTTACAACTATGCTAATTGTCCCCTACCGGTTTCACCAGAGGGGACTTATGGTTTGCGCTCTGTCCATCCGTCCGTCAGTCTGTCACACTTTTCTGGATCCTGCGATAACTTTAAAAGTTCTTAATATTTTTTCATGAAACTTGAAACATGGACAGTAGCAATATGGAGATTATGCACGTCATTTCATTTTGTTCCTACATCAAAAATTCTGGTTGCTATGGCAACAAATATAAAAAATAATTAAAAATCTGACAATGGTGACGCGGGTAGGGGACATCATTGCTTGGCAATAGCTTGTTTATTTACCCTATTTGACAATTTCATGGCACAAAATTCCCTATCCTACTTTTTTCCCAAAATTGCAAGAACATGGCCCGCCATCGTGCTTAAATAAATAGCTTCCATCAAACATGTAACATTCACATCTCTTATTACCAGATGAGTCCCGAAGCGTTCTCGGACTTTGCGCGCCAGCAGCAGTTCCACAAGTCCCTACTGGAGCGCCTGTACGACATGTATCCCGACAACAGCCCCAGTAAGGTGATGCTGTGCGAGAACTACCGGGCAAACCGTGCAATCATAGAGTTCACCTCGGAGCTGTTCTACGATAATAAGTTGAAGGCATCGAAAGATCCGATCGCGCACAGCGTGTACTATCCGCTGACGTTCTTCACGGCTCGTGGAGAGGAGGTTCAACATGAGAACAGCTCTGGGTATTATAATACGTCTGAGGTGAGTGATTGTAGTTTCAGGAAAAAATCAATTTTGGTATATTGCTATTTTCGTAACATTTTTGATAAACATTTCACCATCAAACTGATGAGATCGACAGAGTAGGTACCTGTTAAGAGGCTATGACTTGTTATATTCTATGCAACACAGCATAGAGGAGTCTATTTTGTGCATCTGTCTTTCTGTCTTATCACAGACAGGTATATATTGTCAATATTTTTTTAATTTTGGTGCTTCATATTTATCAAACCAAGGGTCATTTTGACCTTTTATTTTTAAAAGCTACTGAAATCCCTAATGTAAGGCACTATTAATAAACTTGACATTTCATGATCTTGCATAAGATTTGACCTCTGCCTTGTTATTATTCAGATCTATGAGGTGATAGAGCAGGTGGAACATCTACAGAAGCACTGGCCGCCCGAGTGGGGCGAGTTTGATGAGAACAGCATCTGTGTGGTGGCCCCGTACTCTGATCAGGTCATTGAGAAGTTTCTACTTACCAATCAATGATTTAAGCCTTGTTTTTGGGAAAATGGGCATAATGCTTTCCAGCTAAACTGGAGTTTAACTTATAAGAGACTTCCTTCAAAGGAAAAATACCATAAAAGGGGAAAGTGTCATTACTCATTAGATTGTACGGACCGTACAGGCTTATCTGGGATGACACTTTGCACACATGCATTAAACCCAGATTTTCCAGAAAGAGGCTTATTTAGTTAAACAAGGATGGGTTTCTCTGCCATTCTTTGATTTAGCCCATGGTTTTAAAGTATATGACAAAAGAAAGTTATGTATGGTCATTGTTATCACATTTGACCAAAGCGAATATGACTCTTTATGGAAGTTCTTACTCTGTATTTTTAGCTCACCAGATTGCTCAGGTGAGCTTTTGGGATCGGTCTTTGTCCGTCGTCTGTCCATCCATCCGTCCATCTGCCAACATTGGTTTGTAAACACTCTAGAGGCCACATTTTTGTCTGATCTTCATAAAACTTGGTCAGAAGATTTGTCCCAATGATACCTCGATCGAGTTCGAAACTGGGTCATGCTGGGTCAAAAACTAGGTCAAAAAAATGAAAAACCTTGTAAACACTGTAGAAGTCACATTTCATGCCCAATCTTNCGATCTAGGGCCATCTTAGCCCTCTTGTTACTGTGTCAGTATTGAAATGTTGTCCTTGTTTTCCGTGTAGCTGTCCAACCAAAATATTGACTTTAATTGACCTTTATCTAAAATGGGTCCAACCAGTAGACCCGAGTGAATAATACGGTAGATTGAAATGGCTAATTTGAGAGCATTCCTTCTGAACTTTTTATACTTATTTTTTTTACATAAATGGAAAATTAGTTATCAATTAGGCCTATTGATTTATTAACACTTTTTTCGTTGAATGAATTTATTTTTTGTTTAATGAAGTATTTTACCACATTTCATTTACATTTTTACTAAGGCGAGGCCAGTGATTGGAAGGGCAATCGTTTTGTGTTTGATAGGCATTGCCTATTTACCTCATGCCTCTGGCAGATATATGTAGTGATATGCACTTTGAAAATAGCCCAGTACTAAGCAGAGTGAAATACACGTTTAATAATGAATACCAACCCATGCGAAAGACGAAAAAATCTTTGTCGGACATGAGGTCTGATAACTTTGAAAACTTATCGGACCTCACCTGATTTTAGCGGACCTCGTTCACCAAAGAATAGAAAATAACTTTTGTAAAGGTTATTTTTAGCTCGGCTGTTTTTGAAGAAAACCCAAGGTATTTTTTTTCGAAGTTGAACCGAGATATTGTCATAGCCAGCTTGTCTTTCCGCGTCATCGTCTGAAAACTTTTATATTGGCCATAACTTTTGCAATATTGAAGATAGCAACTTGATATTTGGCATGCATGTGTATCTCATGAAGCTGCACATTTTGAGTGCTGAAAGGTCAAGGTCATGGTCATCCTTTCAGGTCCAAGGTAATTTTTTTTTTATTTTATTTTTTTGGTTTTTCATGTGTATCTCATAGACCTGCACATTTTGAGTGGTGAAATGGTCAAGGTCAATGATGACCTTCAAGGTCAAAGGTCAAAAAAACAAAATCCAAGCACCCACAGCCGAGCGTTGGCACCCGCTATGCGGTGCTCTTGTTATTTTTATGACGTTTATTATGACATACACAATGTTTTACTTCACTTAACGATCATCACAACGCTCGCTCACAACGCTCGAAACCAGTAAAATTCAATTCAACCACTAAATGATGTGTCACCTACGTCACAAACAAGGTGCAATTTTTGACTGGTTCTAAGAATCGAGCTTGGAGTTTGTTACGTCACCAGAAAAGACAGTTCGACTGGTTGGTAAAATTTATTTTAAAGTTAAATAATCCTTTGAAGTAAAATAAACATAAACTAGTCCATATTCTTTTTTTTGTTTACATATTCCTTGTTTTGTGTTCATTTGTTATCAAAGTTTTACATATTATTGTTTTTTTTGTCGGACACAAGGTCCGATAATTTCAGAAATATTATCGGACCCCGTTAAATTTTATCAGATTTGTCCGAGGTCCGACGTTTTCCATGGGTTGTGAATACGCATTGACATATTGAGTCAGGGCACAGTTTCTTCCTTGACCTATACTAGTTACAGCTTAAACATTGAGGCTACTGACTCAAAACAAAGTTCAATATCACAATCTCCGTAACAAAAGGTAATACGTTCCCCAAGTAAATATGGGCTTGAATACAATGTATTATATACCTGTAAACATTAATTAAATAAAATACATTTTTCGTCAGTTTATCAATGAATGAAACTTATGGGGACATGAACAAATTTCATATTCTTTTTTACAAATCCATATTTCTACCACTACCATACTAGTTGAATAGTTAAATGATATCATTAAAAAGAGATATCCAGTTAAGAGACAATCTAGTTTATGCTTAGCATGTTTCCAAAATTATTGTTGCTGGATATTAATTTGAGTGGGCAGTAGATTGAAGTTTTCATCTATTTAAAATAGTTAGTGTTCAATTATGTATTGTAAAACTGGATTTGATATGTGATTTCTTCATTTAATGCAAAATAACAACTAAGTGCCTTATGGTGCAAAAAATAACATGTTACAAAGATATTTATGATATCTGATCCATAATATGCAAATTAAAATACCATTGTTCAGTTTGCAAAACAACATATGTTGATACATTTGAAAATCATGTCATAGATCTCTCAGTTTTTGTTGACTATCAGCTGAGTGACATCTGGGACCTCTAAACAAAAGAAAGGTTGATGTTTCTTCTCTTCTTTTAGGTGTTTCACATAAGAAGTGAATTAAGAAAACGTAAGATGTTCAAGGTGTCAGTGGAGAGAGTTGTCAATGTGCAAGGTAAGTGGTTCTTAAAACAATTTTAATTTATCATAAATCTCAAATACGTTTCAGAAATAGTTTGCTTTTTATTGGTTTTATCAGTCATCTAGAATTCAGTTTAACGCGATTTTTAAACATTTATGATATGTGATGCATTTTATTTGTAATGTTTGTTTTTGTTAAATATAAGTTAGTTTACTAAAGCTTTCAGTGCTGGAACCGAATTTTTAAGGCTTTTCCAAACAGTTTGGATCCAGATGAGACGCCACAGAACGTGGCGTCTCATCAGGATCCAAACTGTTTGCTATTCTGATAGTATTCTTTGAAAAAAAATCGAAGAAAATGCTAATTTTAGAAATTCAGCAGACAACATTTTAGCAGACGACAAATTACCCAGCATGCAAAGGGCTAAAGCTTTCAAACTACTGAAATTTATCAGTTCCAACTTTTATTAGTAATTATATTTAGTTTTGACATAAGTAGAAATTCAGCTGTTTAAATGAACAAGTGTGTGTTACATAAAATTTCGAATAAAATCAAAACAAGGCTGGTCACCGTATGTTTTTTTCATTTTTCACATTGTGACATAAAACGACAGGTGGATTAAGAAAAAGAAAGAAGGGAAAATATGCTATTTTAAGATAAGTTACTGAAATAAACTCAAGAACAAACTAATATTACACTGGAGTAGTCAGACATTTTATTCATATAATTCTCTCAGTATCTTTTCAGAGTCTGATTCATGTCTTAAAATAAGGCATTCACTCGGAGTTACTATAAAACTGATTACTAGACCAGATTTCTCAAAGATTCAAAGGGTGTTGTGCTAGATTTACATATTGAGGATATTTAAACCCTTTCAAATCTAATAAGCAATTATGAAGACTTTTTGAGGTTTTACTACTTGTGATCAAGCTTTTTCGGGAATTGTTTTTATGCAGGGGCATAAAAGGGGGCTTTTAAAAAAAAGGGGTATATTGTTTTTGGCCTGTCTGTCGGTCTATCATTGTATGTGTGTGTCTGTCTGTCCCAAGACTTTAACCTTGCTCATAACTTTTGAAATATTGAAGATAGCAACTTGATATTTGGCATGCATGTGTATCTCATGGAGCTGCGCATTTTGAGTGGTGAAAGGTCAAGGTCACTGTCATCCTTCAAGGTCAAAGGTCAAATATATGGGTCAAAAAGCACAGTAGGGGGCATTGTGTTTTCACAAACACAGCTCTTGTTTGTATATGCAGATCTATTTTGAAAGAAAAGGGATTAATATCAGAAGATGAAGAATGTTTATTGTCATCTTGACCACTGAAAGTATGATATGAAATACAAAGCAACATAGAAAACATTTGGATGTGGTGCTCTAACACAAACATATTATTTAGGATACACTATTTCATATTTGTTGGAATGTCAGAATTTTTAGTGGTAGATCTATTTATTTATATTAATGGTTTGAGTTTTGGTTTCTTTTTATAAACGGGACGTATTATAGTTTCACCCTTGGCGGGCGGGCGGCGGTGGTGTCCACAGCAGTGTCCGCTCTCTAATTCAAATAGTTTTCATCCGATCTTCACCAAACTTGGTCAGAAGTTGTATCAAGACAATATATAGGTCAAGTTCGAATGTGGGTCATGTCGGGTCAAAAACTAGGTCACGGGGTCACTTAGTGCATTTCACTTTTCTTTTTTCCTTTTTTTCACAAACGGGCGTATCTTGTGACAGTTTGGCACTCTTGTTTGCACATGTAATAATACTATCAAAAACTTTTTATATTTTTAAACAGTGTGAATTAATACATTTAATTTAGCATTTAAGTCCACAGAATTGTTGTATTTTTGTAAAATATGAGTTGGTGGTTTAAAAAAAAAATCCCCAAATAGTGAGGTGACCTATATTTATTCATCTTTTTTATTATGAGAACCAAAAGAGAAGTACATTTGAACAGTTTTGCAAAATTATACTGTTTAGAAATTTTATAAATCTAAAAATTGTGTTTGCTTTAGTTTGCTTTTTATTGGTTGTATAGAATGTAGTAAAGCACGATTTCTTAACATTTATGGAATGTAATGCTTTGTATTTGTAATGTTTGTTTCATTCAATATAAGTTAGTCTACTAATGCTTACAAACTACCAAAATGTGCCACTTTCAACTTTTATTGAGTTTTGATACAAGTAGAAATTCAGAAGTTTCACTGAAAAATTGCTTGTAACAAAAAAGTGCCTTATTTGATTGTTGCACATTACTACATGTATTTGTGTTTTTCATTTCAAATTAATAGTTCTTAAAAGTTTTGTTTTATTTTCACACTGAACTCTTTGAAATCTCTTGCTGTATATAAACAGTGAACTTAACTTATCCTGTTAAAAGAAACTTAAAAATATTAGAAAAATTAGGGCCTGATTACATGATAATATTATTTTTAGCTCGGCTGTTTTCAAAGAAAATACGAGGTATTGTCATAGCCCTCTCGTCTGCCGCGTCGTCGTCGTAGTCGACCGAAAACTTTACCATTGGCCATAACTTTTGCATTATTGTAGATAGCAACTTGATATTTGGCATACATGTGTATCTCATGGAGCTGCACATTTTGAGTGGTGAAAAGGTCAAGGTCAATGATGACCTTCAAGGTCAAAGGTAAAAAAATAAAATCCAAGCACCCACAGCCGAGCGTTGGCATCCGCTCGACGGTGCTCTTGTTTATTTATACGGGCATTACTCTAGAATACCCTGAATACATGCATAATCAGAAACAAACCATTTAAATTGTTGTAAAGGACAAATTTACAGAGCTTGGTTGTACATGTTAATTTAAAGCTATAGAATATAGCTTTCCTTATTTTTTCAAAGAAATAAAAATGCTTCTGTAAATTACAAGTAAATAATAAGTTATGAAGTTATTATATTTTAGCTCAGTTTCACATTTACAGTTAACCCTTTCCCGATCAGAAGCAAAGTGACAATGGCTTTATGCAATGAGCATAAAACCATAACAGCCTGCGTGTAACTCAAAGGCTGTTCAGGTTTAATGCTGTTTGCTGCTCATCATTATATTAGAATTGAAATGAAGCCTCTAAAACTAGAATCTAGGCCTTCAATTTAAATTGATTTTCTAAGGGACGTGTCAAAATGGATATATGAGTGGTAAAGGATAAAATTATTTTTTTGCCTGACAAAAGGTTTTTTTTTACTGCAGGCAAGCAGTTCCGGGTAATTGTGATGAGCACGGTGCGGACACGACACACCTGCTCCACGGACGCAGCAGCAACCGACAAGCTCGACTTGGGATTCCTCTCCAACATCAAGCTCCTCAACACTGCCATCACCCGCGCTCAGTCATTGGTCATCGCCGTGGGAGACCCAGTCTCGCTGTGTCTCATTGGTCGATGCAGGTTAGAGTGGTGAAAGTGGAAACAGGCTTGATTTGCGGTTACGTTATCAAGGTTTTGTAGGCCCCCACAGCATATATTGCCATTTGCCTTTAAGTCTTCTGTAGAATGTCCAGTGGATTTGTCTGTGTCCCAACATGTGTTGCAGGTTCATTAATGTCTGTTACGCATTTCAAATTTGCTTTTTACATACTGTATAGTTGTTTACTTTATGTAAATATTGGAAAGGTGTCAGTCAATAGTCAGTTATCTATAGCCTATTTAATACTATTAATATTTGTTTCACATTTAAATATTTATCATACTTTCATTATACTAAAGATACCATATACTAGTGCAGACACAATATGACCCGTGTCATGAGAAGATGGGTCTTATGCCCTATGTGACCAGCATAGCTCATGGGCCAGCCTTTGCATTCACACAGTCTAGACTGGAGCTACCCTGTCAGCTAATGAGACAATGAAAAGTTGCGTGTCTTAATAGCACATAGGGTAACTCCTGACCAGACTATGCTGGCCTTATATGGCATAAGACCCATTTTCGCATGACGCATGTCATATAATTTAATTGTTTAGTCTGTTAGTCTACTTGGCCCAGCTGTTCAAAAAGTTACCCATTGGTAAATGATAACCATGACTAATTTTCCGAAACACGTAACAAAAAATTATCCTTGGTAAATTTATCACTGTCCAATATCAGCACAAAGTATTAAAATAGTTCTTCAGATTTCAGCCTGCACAGCATACATTATGCCTGTATAGAAAGAAAACTTTGCCCCAAAACTGAAACTATAGTCAATTTTGCCAATGTTTAAAATTTGGAATAACTGTGTTTTTACAGCAAAGTCTGGGAATACTACCTAGAGGTCTGCAAAGATAACAACAGTTTCTTTGGCATGACTTGGCCACACCTCCGATCCCTGCTGAATAACGCTGAGATGACCAAGAACTACATTCTCAACCCACTTGCCCCGGAATTCATCCCGAAGGCGGTGTATATGGGCCCTGCCAGCCATGCCGTATTCATGCCCCAGCACGGGCCCCTCCAGGGGGCGTGGCTGGGGCAGCAACCTGGGGCCACATATAGGGGACCAAATAGTCAGGTAGGAGGGAGTAAAAAATAAATGCAAAATGAACTTTGGTGGAAATAAATTCAGATACAAAAAATATTCAGCAAATACGGGTGTTTGAAAATTGAGAGCAAAAAAACACAGGTGTTCGAAATTTAAAAGACTTTCTAAAAATATTGCATTGCATCGGATAAGGGTATGCAATGCGTAAAGCGCTGATTGTTTCAATGAATAATAGCATGTGCTTGTAAAGTACCAAGCCGTATAGTATACAATACTTTTATACATGTTTCACTTAAAGCTGTTGGGTCAGTGAAACCATTGTCTATTACTGGTATACATGTGAATTAAACCCAATAACGCAAATGTAATGGACCTTTGCCTTAAGGCATTAGTCTGTCAGGTTTTATTACCTTAATTCGGATGTAAAAACGCATGATCAAAATCTCACCAGATAAGCGCAAGAGGTAAGAATTCTGGTAAAAAAACATTTTAAAATAAACTGTCCACAAATTTAGAGTAATTGAATACAGACAAAAAAGTGTATGTCCGAAAATTTAGAGTCTCGAAAAAATCATTATTTTGGATAAAAACCAAGGTGTCCGAAAATTTAGAGTGTCCAAAAACTTAAAGTTATTACGGTAGAAGAACATACCATTCAACACATTTTTTGTTTGATACTTATTTTACCCCTTAATAGAATATTTGCGTCACTGTCAGTGACACTGTCAGTCTGGTCAGTGCGCATAAATGTTTTTAATTTGTGAAGTAAGCTACTTCAACATAACTCAAGGTATTCAATTGAAATATGTAATTACCTTGAAGTGTAGATGGGCAAAACATTTCATTCCCAGTGATTCACACATTCCTCTGTTATATGCCCTTATCTAAAAAAGGTATATTGTGAATAGGTCATGTTAATGACAAAGCTTTAGTTTAAATGTTGCTTCTCTTGTCTTCCTTTACAAGTTATCCCCAAATGCCAATTTGATGAAACCAAATCTGAGAAAAGAATGTGTATCCAACTATAATTTTCAGTTCAAATATCAGTTATATAGACACGGTTAAAATGTCATAATGTGCTTAAATGTATTTCCATTGCAGATGATGTACCCCGGCCACTACATGCCCATGCCTATATACCCTGGACCCTTCCAACAGCCTTACCCTTACATGGGCCCCATGCTGTACAGGCCCCATCACCCCATGTACCCCACCGGGGTCGTGGGTAAAACAACTGCTCGCGGGGCCATACCCAAACCACAAGGGCTTCACAAGCCAAAAATTCCCGTTCATCAGCCCAGCTTACCGGTACAGAGAGATGATGACGACAGGACAGCGTCTCCTAAGCAAGACCACCACAAAGCTGCTACTGGGATACCAGTGACTCTGTCTTCGACTCCCCCGAAGAAGCCTGCCGCCCCGGTGAAGATTGGAGGCTTTAAATATCCTCCTAGAGTGCCTGTGATGCATCCCGGCGTTTCTATGTATCCACCTATGGTGGGTTACATGCCATACATGATCCATCCCGAGGACCCGCGCTATCTGGCTGCAATGGGTATCCAGCCTGTAGCCCCGTACTACTATTCATACCCTAGCGTTCCAAGACATGCCTACCCTTACATGGTGCCCCAGGCAGTTCCTATCCCGATACCAACTGCTCCCGCAAGCTCGGGTAGCGTGTCTCCCGCAAGCCTGCCAGACGGAACACGCCGGCGTACCAGCGCCTCCTCGCCGACCGGTAGCAACCACTCGGACACTTTGTCTGCCTCTCCGGTTTCCTCCGGGTCGTCTCACCTTCATGCCCAGCATATTCAGCTCCTGCCTAACGTGGTCCATGTTCCTAGTCACCTCCTGTACCAGCAGACGACAAGCGCCAGCAGCTCCCGGTCTCAGACGCCGGTCTTGTCCAGCTCTCCCGGACAAAGTTCCTTGCAGCCCCAAGCTGCCGGGCTAAGTAAAGACAGTCCCCGTAACTCCCTGGGGGAGATCGAGTTTCCTCGACGTAGGCAGCACAGCGGACCACGACCCGTGTCCCAGAGCCCTAGCTACAGCTCTCAGAGCTCGCACGAAAGTTCCTCTTCGCCGGTATTGAATGGTGACCAGACGTCAAAGACTTCAGACGTAAAACTGGAAGCTGCGCAGCAGACAACATCTTTAAAAACTGCTCACAGACACTTGAAGCTCAACACTGCTGTTGCTATGAACACTATGAACACAGGTTTCAGCCACATGTTCAGTGACGAGCTCGGAACGCCGACGGAAGTGACAAAACTCGTACGAATGATTGACGAGGAAGAACATGTGGAAACGATGGACGAAGAAGAGTTCGAGTGTCATCATGGAGACTTCTTATTTGGCCAGGAGATGATGATGCAGACGAAACCGTCGCCCCCCTTTGGCCGCCTGTATCTCAGTCTGCCGGCAGTGCACGGTGATCCCAGACACGCTCAGTCCTTGGACCTTCGGGCTGGGCCGCACATGTATGAAGATGAGGAATTTGACCCATCGCAGATCGAACCCCAGACGCCTATGACCCCGGCAGGATTTCAGACGCCCGGAGTGGATTTTTCTGGGGACCCGCTCGAAATCTTGCGGAATCTGACAATTAATAACGACAGTTTAAATAGAAGTGCTCACGGACATTTTTAAGCTGTAAATTATGTTCAATTATTGCGTTTACAATGTATTCATGCTTCTTTGTCAGGTTTTTATCTGGTAAATTGCGTGTGATAAACTACAAACTACTGTTCAAACTCCTGTGGAATATAGATGTTTGCAATTGTATTTTATTCTTCTTCAGAAGGTTATTTTTCTTACAATTTGTATTGTTATGAATGTGTATTTTATGTGACTTTAGTGTTACTATCAATAGGTATTGTGTGCAAAATGATTTTTTTTTTGTAGTTATTATTAATTTAATTGAGACCTATTATGTTGCTAAATTTGAACTACCGGTATTGCCAATGACTTAACTTTGCTTGCATTTTGGATAAGTAAGATCAGTTTGACAATAATTTTGAAATTGCGATTATTGGAATAATCATTTTTGATAAATCAATGTTGTTCTTGTTACTGTGCAAAGGTTCAGCCATATTTTTGGATATTTTTGAGACTGTGCATTTCTGTTTGTCTTGCTTTCTGTCAAATAGTGGGTATTTTGATAGAATTTCAGAAGTAGATTACATGCAAGTGTTTTTTCAAAGCTGCAGTGCAAGCAACCAGTTGAACGTGTTAAAAATGGCTTTAGATACGGTATTTGTACCAGGTTCTTCCGTTTGATGCGTCAGAAAGTGTTTTCTGAATCAGATTGCTCTGATGTTGCTGCTCAGGTGTATTTGGTTAGTGTTTTCAGTTTTTACTGCACAGTTTGTCTGCAAATGTTTTTGTCCCCTACCGGTTTCACCGGAGGTTTATGGTTTGCGCTCTGTGTGTCAGTCTGTCTGTCAGTCAGTCCTTCACACTTTTCTGGATCCTGTGATAACTTTAAAAGTTCTTCATATTTTTTCATGAAACTTGAAACATGGATAGATGCCAGTATGGACATTATGCACGTCATTTCATTTTGTTCCTACATCAAAAATTCTGGTTGCTATGGCAATAAATACTTAAAAAAAAAAAATCAAAAAAAATCTGACAATGGTGGAGCGGGTAGGGGACATATATTGCTTGGCAATAGTCTTGTTAAGACTGTTTGGCTCCTTCAACCGATGGAGCTTAAAATTATTGAGATTGGTGACACCTTAAAAGGTCCCATGCCTTCTGCATTCTGTAACTTGTAATGTAAATGTCCACTAATTGTTTCAAATTAATTTAGATATAAGGTGTATACATGCATACAAGGTTTTTGTTTGGATCCACAGAATATAAGGACAAAGAATTGCTGTATTTTAATTGTAGTGTTTTTGTGTCCTACACTGAAGTTTGTGTGAGTGAGACATTGTTTCCTTCACTGATGAAGGATGATGATGATGTTTTGATAATGGCCATCATATTTGTACATCATGAAATTATTTTTTCTACTTGTTCATTCGCTTTTAAATGTACAAATGTTTGCTCAATCTATATTTTTACTGTGCATGTTAATAAGGAATAGGTATTATAATATATAGATTTTAGATCTATTAACAATTAAATATCAGCAACATGCTGTACAATTTAATATACTTTTATTTTAAATATCATAATTTCTTAGTTAGTTTATACAATTTTTTTTGGTACAATCAAAAGAACAGTTAAATTGTGTTTTATTAAAAAAGGATCCATAAATTAAATACTACACATCGCAGATCAGTTTCAAAAGTTATTGCTGATTTCACCCACAGTAAACTTTAAAATGTCCCCATTGGTGCATAACAAGAGTTTTCATATTTGCATTGTTTAAAACAATACCTTGATTGATGCACTGTTTTGGGTGTGAATCTATTGTGTGCATTGTATATCTTTGTTAGTTATCTGTGTATGTAAGGAAAATCTTAGAATCAGAACAGGTACAGGGTGTTGATAAATGAGCCTCGTTCTGGGAAAACTGGGCTTAATGCATGTGCATAAAGTGTCATCCCTGATAAGCCTGTGCAGTCCGGACAGGCTAATCAAGTACGACACTTTCTGTCAAAACAGGATTTTTGTTTTGAAGAGACTTCCTTCAAACAATAAATACCATGAAAGCAGAAAGTGTCATGTGCACAGGCTAATCTGGGATGATGCTTAGTGCACATTTATTAAGCCCTGTTTTCTCAGAATGCGGCTCCAATAAGAGATTGCTGATGAGCTGGTACAGGTGTGTACTTAAATTTGCAGCTTGTCAGGTTATTATGCGGTTTTTCAAAGTGTCGAAGTAAATGGTTCAATTAAAGTTTGCTTTCTTTGGCAATTCTGCTTTATTTTTGTAATGTAGAATGAATATGTATGTGATATTGTTACATTTAATTGTTAGAAGTTAATTTATTCAATATTGTGTATTTTCAAATCGTGAGTAGTTGGAACCGTTTCTCTTTAGTTGACCAAGCCACCACATGACATTTGAATTTGGTTTTAATGTTGCGGCGTTTGTTGTTTGCTCTGTCACATGATTACCCTACGCCTGTAAATATGTATAAAATTGGAAGCCAAGTGTGGAACGGCATCATGCTGTATGCTCCTTATGAGTCATGATGAACCGTTTTTTGGGCTTCCTGTGTATTCGATGTTTCTAATTTAGCTTTGCACAGCATTGTTAACTTGTACACATCATATAACCGTGTACAAATGTAATCTGTACTTAAATTTAGTTGTAGTGATGCATGGTAAGTTATTTTATTCTATTATACACATGTACGTTAGAGGGTTAAAACCTCTCTTTTGTGTACAGGGCTTAACAACTTGTATATTATAGGAATGTAACTGTTTTGTGGTTTTTCAAAGATGATAGCGAAATGTTACATATGTTAACAACATTTTCCTATCACAACCTAATTGTTAAAGTTGTTTAGTCATGTGCGTTAAATGTTTTATTTTGTATTCAATTGTGCATACCGGTACTTGGCAACCATTTTCCTTGTAAGTTAAATGAAAGTTAACAAGTTAAGCAGTATACATTGTTAAGTTTTAAATTTTTGTGACATTAAGATCAACAATGTAAGTCTAAATTTTCATAACTTTTAAGCTATGTAACAATTGTATGATTACCTGGAATGACAACTTTGAGTTTTTCTTGTAAATTAGTGAAGATGTAATTAATGCAATTTGTGAATGTTGGATATAAAAATGCATTATCATCTTTTACCAGACACCAACTTTGTATTTTTGAGGTTGATTTTAAGAGAGCATCATTTCAAATTGAAAGGTTAAGGTGACCGATGGGTTAAAAGTCTGATATCAGTGGAACATCATTGGCCGACATTCACATTTCACGACCGCCTTCCATCCCTGCCTCCCACACCCCGGATCATTGGGGCATGAGTCGTCCGTGAACACTCGGCGCAGGGTTTCTTAATACATCACTCCCTATACATTACTGATGCCAACTTTGTAGTTTTGAGGTTGTATGTGAAAAACATTGCACTCTAACACCAGACATAATTTGATGCTTATTTTCTATGTTGTATAGCGGCTTATATATTTATATTTGTCTGTGTAACTGCAATGCTTGGGGTAAACATGACTATAAATGCTTACCTCGAGTCATTTAGTGTAGCCTTGTTTTATAATCAGAATTAATGTATATTTGTATACATGTGGTATAACAGGAGCAGTGGTCATAGAGCTCAACAAGACAATCTTAAGTTTCTATTTGTTTGTGAATGAACATTTTCGATTCAAAATGATTTCTGTGCAAATCAACTATTTTACTTCCTTTAAAAAAAGTATTTATTGGTATTTTTTGCCCAGAATACAGTAATTGCATGCTTTTTATAACTATGATTTAAATCTTCTTAATATAACACCTCTTATATGCAATTTTATGATTTAAGGAAAGAAATTCCCAACAGGGTTTGCACAGATGCTCAAAAGTGCGTGGTTTTGAAGCATATTCTTTGTAAGTGTTGAAATTGTTCTCATATAATTATGCCCCCCTTCGAAGAAGAGGGGGTTTATTGTTTTGCACATGTCGGTCAGTCAGTTGGTCGGTCGGTCGGTCAGTCAATCCACCACATGGTTTCCGGATGATAACTCAAGAACGCTTAGGCGTGGGATCACGAAACTTCATAGGGACATTGGTCATGACCGGCAGATGACCCCTATTGATTTTCAGGTCACTAGGTCAAAGGTCAAGGTCACAGTGAGCTTAAGCAGTAAAATGGTTTCTTGATGATAACTAAAAAACGCTTAGGCCTTGGATCACGAAACTTCATAGGGACNTAGTGAACATTTGCTCCAGTCCTTTTTTAAGTTTATGTACTCACATACTTTGGGTAATGTTCACAAGAACTGTGTGGTGATGTTTTTGTTGGAAAATCTTTTTCATCATTTGTGACTTTTTTGTTTTGGATAGTATTTTTTTATAAAGTCATGTTTGTACCCTACATACAACTAACTCATGTATAACTATAGTATTGCAAACAGCTTAAAATATATTTTATCTAGCAAAGTTAATATCAGTTTTTGATACTTTTTTCACAATTTTGAGTTTTTCCCAGAATCTTGAACCCACAGTTCTGTAAATAGACTCATACAATAATGTTAACATTATTGTTGATGTATCATTTTAGCAGAACTCATAAAATGTTCTATTCTTATATCCAGGTTATGTATGGAGTTTACACAATTTTATGCGTTCAGTGAATCATCATTTTGTTATTCAGAATTAAAAATGTTCAGATAAACATTTTTTTTTATTATGCAGTGTGGCCAATTATTTACTTATTCAGAGCAAAAATGTGAACTTTAAGCCAGAAATTTATATTTTGCATAATATGCAACAGATTCCAAATATTTATTATTTCAAAGATTGTCAGATATTTTCACAGACTAAATTCTGCGACTCAATTACTGGTAGTGCAAAATGTATAGCTGCCTTTACAAGAGTTAGTCACCTTGTTACCATAGACCACAGTGGGCAACTAGTTAAAGTTACCATAGCAACAAAATTACCATAGCAACGCCGGTGTATGCTGGTTAGTTGCGCACCCTAACTATTAGAATTTGCATATTGTTATGCTATTGTTTGAAGTGTATGGGATGTTTTTATTCTTTTACAAGTTAATTTTTGAACACTTGGATGTGGCAGCCATTCCGCGAGCATGTCAACAAACCGACTCCAAAGCAGTTTTTTTCCTTATTAATAAAGAATATTTTGAAATACACTTTTAAATGTTTACACATCATCTAACATTTTCTTGCATTCGAATGATATGTTGCACATGTTGCAAACATGGAATTTTTTATTTCCCTTAATTTTTGGACTGTAGCAGACTTCTCTAAAATTCAATATTTTACCACTCCTTGAACATAGTTCAGTGCACGAATCAGAAAAAATAGTTCCTCCTTCAAAAAGAGGTCAGATACCGGTAGTTTTCAAGACGAAAAGCTGAAAAAAATGTTTAAAAAACAGCCATTCTATGAGTTCCTCTGATTTTTGGGCAATACAAATGTATATATTAAGTCATGGAAAGAAAATCGTCAATCGTCTTTAGCGTTTGGAGTCGTGTGTGTTGATATGCGCGTAGTCAATGTTACGTCTGCTGCATCCGATGTAGACTATACATGTTGTAGTGACCTCTGTCTCACTCTATCTGTAACCATTGGCAACGCTGATGTGGAAGGGTGTGGATGGGTTTATATTACTAGTAAAACCTATATTATCGTAATCGGTGTTCGCTTGTGTTTTTACCCCATATTTTATGCAACCTGTGTGCAGAAATTTGACTGGTTCTATGCAGGCATATCTGGTATCAAAACCCTGCTGCCATTACAATCCACTTGATGATGGTCCACTCAAATATTAATGTTATAACAGTTGGTTTTAAGGTGGTTTTTGTCGATTTTCTTCGTCATTGTTGACTCAACACATTTATAAGAGGACAATGTGTATAGAAAATAGTAGTTTGTAGTTTATGTTTAATTTCCAGTTCATATCTCATATAATTATTTAAGTGTTTTGCTTCTTAAAGTTATATATTTTCATCGGGAAGTGTCATGCTATTGCGAAATTGCACATCAAATGTTAATTACCGGTAAACCTTCTCACAGGTATTACCGGTAATACCGTTGTTAAATTTGAACTTCGACAGAAACACCGATACATCATTCCTTGAAACGACCGATCTTGCTAACTAAGATGCAACACAAAGTAGAGTTAAACAAAGAATGTGAACATTGACGTCATAGATTGTAATTTATTCGAACAATTTCTTTGATCACAATCATTTCTGCTCTCAAGCTTTGCAGTCTTTATTACAACATTATCATAATTCCCTTACATCCCTCCTTTGCCTATATAACACACAAACAAAACTCAGTTGTTTTTTTGGTACTAACCGCTGGGACTCAAATACCGGCTGTCCGTTTATTATTAAACTTAACATCCTCACAACCATCATCAAACCGTCAAACATACATCACATAATAGCGGTTATAATAATACGATCTTTTCTCGGTCATCATACAGTATCATGCTACGTCAATTAAGTTCAATACATCTCAACTATTCAATCCAATATATCATTTCCATAATATGAAATATTAACAAATTATTATTAAAATAGCGTGTACACCATGCGAGTTTCCAAGGCAAAAACTGACCACTGTTCAACCATGCACGAATATCCTCGTGCTTCTACAGCGTCCACTAGCGGAAACAGTTTAATAATTTACCAAATAACTAGAGAACCGGCGGAGTTGACACTCAAATGTTATCTGTTCAACAGTTTTTATTTCCAACAACTGTATCCGTTCTTCACCAAACTGTCTCTCTAAAAACTCTCTTTGAACTGTAGGAGGCATACCGGTTTTACAGAGGGCTCTTATATAACTTCAACCTCCGCGCAGAGAGTTGACTGGAACCAGCATAGCAGGATCAAATACCTGTCGTCATAACCGACCACGTGATGATAACCGAGCCATGTGAGGCAATAAATGCGTCTTTAAGTATCAACGGCATAGGTAACAATGTGTATACGCCGAAGAAGAAAGTGCCGGAGAATTGTTTCCTTTTTGAAAACAAGAAATTTTAGTTTAAAAAGAATCATATTATAATGATATAAAATCCCTGTCGTTATAGAAAAAAACACTTGATGATAGCCGAGCCACGAGGTACAAAAATGGCGTCTTACATTATCAACGTTTATTTTTAAAATTTTAAAAAGTTAGTGTACTTTTAAATTTAGGTAATTTATTTTTTATTACGAACCTTAACTTATACTCTTTTATCAAAATATAAAAGAACATGATACAACTTTTCATAATATAATACTTAAAAAAAAAACATCCTACCGAATCTGGTAGGATTTTCTTGTGATGGCAGAGGTTGTATGTGATAGCAAGGGACGACAACTCTGCACGGAGATTGATTTAACTTGTGGTCATGATTCAGTTACATTTTATGATGCAACAGATCATTATTATTGAATACTTAAATCCAGAGTATACTCAATCAGAGGCTCTCTGTTGAAGTGATATTTTTTTACTTAACCATCCTTTCAACAAGTACATGTATCGAAGGGCTTTAACGCAGTGAATATGTCATTTCCTAGAGCTCGCCACCATTTCGTATCTCTAGCAACCATTAACATGCTCATTGTTTTCATGCAATACGTTTACAGTCATGATGCAAATATTACCTGTAGGACTTGTTTTGTTTGGTTTCATTACATTACATTGCTTTAAATAACAAGCTGTTTTGAATCAGTATAAATAATACCATTTCACGTCACAAACTGTGAAACATATCAATATTCGAAAAGCAAAAGGGCTGGGTCACATGTGTCGACAATACTAAAAATCTACCCTTCCCTGTAAGCGTCTGTTTGTGATGTAGATTAAGAAATGAAAACATCAGTTCATTCACTAAATATATTAAATTGAATATTTCACAAAGCAACCGGCATAATATAAAACTTTGTTGAAATACTTCACGAATAATACGAACTAATTGTGGAAGGAGAGTTAATCAAAGCTAGCTCCCGTAACATATTCGTCGTCGGCGTTCCGATTTTCTTCGCACTCAGCGTCTCGCATTGGAAATGCGTCCGCCTTTCAAACGGACGGTAACACAGTCCGCGCAGGCTTATCAGGGACGCCACTTTCCGCTTAAACTTGATTTTCGACAAGAAGATTCGTCGAAACGAAAAAATTACAATTAAAGCGGAAAATGTCTGCCTAACGCACATGCATTAAACCCCCTTTTCGCAGTTCGAGACTCATATAATTATATTGTTTAATTGGCCAATATACCAATACTGACGTTTTTTCTTCGATTCAAACATGATCGGAATAATATATATATATATAATTATAGTTATGGTAACTACTGTTTACTGTGCGACGCTCATAAGCCGGGCTACTGTTTGCGCTGTTGAGTAACTCGTTGAACAGCGATCATGTATTGCGTTGTTTTACAACGATCGTCTTCTGTCTATAATACATTATTGTGTTGTACGTGTATTAACCCAATTAGAGAAATGTATAAAAAGAGCATGCTTCTAATTGTTTTAAGTGAATTTACACAAATCAAGAAACACATGCAGAAATGATATATTTTTTTAAATCTTCAGACAAATCTACAAAACTGGCGCTGTTAAATTTATTGGTAAAACATCAGCATCCACGTTTAAATTTAATATAAAAAAAAATTAAATTGCATTCAGATCGTTCTGAGCATTTGACTATTCAACTCGGCAGCATTTGTATATCAAGATGAGCGACTAAGTAAAATGCTCCTCCTCCTTCTCTTCCGCGTCGTCGTCCTCCTCTTCGTCCTCCTCCTCCTCATCATTATCATCACCATTGTCATCATAATCATCAGCAGAATTAAAAAAAAACTACAGAATTATCACCATCATCATCAGCTTTAGCAACATAAGAATGTTCGTCATGTTCATTATCATCACAATAATCATCATCGTCATTGTTATCACACACATAATCGCGAACAGCAAGAACATTATCATCATCATCATCGCAATCATCATGCATCATGATGATGATTACGATGATGATGATGATGGCGATGATGGCGATGATGGCGATGATGATGATGATGATGATGACGATGACGATGACGACGATGATGATGATGATGATGTTGATGATGATGATGAGGAGGAGGAGGAGGAGGATAATGAGAATGATGATGATGATGATGATGATGATGATGATGATGATGCTGCTGCTGATGATGATGATGATGATGATGATGATGATGATGATGATGATGATGTTGTTGATGATGATTATGATGATGATGATGATAATGCTACTTCTACGTCTGCTGCTGTTGCTGATGGTGGTGGTGGTAGTGGTGGTGGTGATGATAATGATGATGAGGATGATGATGACTAATACGAATTAAAGCGTTACCACTTAGCTACAGACATCATATATCAAACGGAAATATACGTAATTAACGCATATCCGAACTGCCCGTCTCAAAACCGTTGGTTACGTCCGGAAATTATCTGGTTCATTAGTTTTGCAAAGACGTCACTCCCCAACAATCACACCAGGATTTTCTCTCCTTTTTTTGCCACAAACTTCCGTTTCCGCATTGTAAGCAAACAGAGATGTATGAATGGTTGTACAAATTTACCGTGTGACGTCACATATGGGTTTGCCCGCTGTCGATCAATTAAATTGCGCCTATTAAAAGCAAAACGTAACTAAACTTAGCTTAGCCTTTTAAGTGTTTGCAATTTATTGATTGAAACGAGATCTATATAAAGTTGGTGTGTCTGCGTGTTACATGATCAATCTTCCACATTATTGTTCGCTGGTTACTGTAGTTAGTTTGCGTGTGTTTTTAACATCATGGATTTTAAAGGTATTTTCCGTAATGTTGGTTCTCGCATCTCATTCGTTATTACTATCAATGACATTAATAATCATCATCAGAAGAAACAGCATCTCAACAGCAGCAGCAACAACAACAATAATACACACGCAATATCATTATCATCGCTATCATCGTCATGATGTGTTGTATGAGAACGTTAACATAACGAACTGTTAGTGCTACTCTGGTATAATGAACAGACCGAGTAAATATCGCTATGCTCCGCAAAATGATCAATATCACCATCATCATCAACATCATCATCCGCATCGTTATTCGCATCATCATGGTCATAATGA
The DNA here is from genome assembly GCA_007657795.1 of Dreissena rostriformis. Classification (NCBI taxonomy): domain Eukaryota; kingdom Metazoa; phylum Mollusca; class Bivalvia; order Myida; family Dreissenidae; genus Dreissena; species Dreissena rostriformis. The sequence continues at coordinate 31,487 of VMBQ01004463.1, forward strand.
CCACATTCATTAAAAACTTTGTTTTTACAAAAAATATTTAAAAAAAGATTGTATGCAAAAAAGTTAAAATTGAGCGTAAAATATAGAGAGAAAAAAACGTAAAATATAAGGAAAAAAAGCGTAAAATATAGAGAAAAAAAAGCGTAAAATATAGAGAAAAAAAGCGTAAAATATAAAGAAAAAAAAAGCGTAAAATATAGAGAAAAAAACGAGTTCAAGAACAACAATAATATTAACATTTGCCACAGGTAATGAACGTGAACGCTTATGTTGTTATATTGCAGTCAAGATGTGTGTCGTATCACCGTTACCGATAATTGTTGCTTGGATAGTGTTTGTTGCTATGGAAGTCAGAGCCTTTCCTGTAGAGCAGGTGAGTTAATGTATATAATTTCTGTGTAATTCCCTCTTTATTCGTACGTGCGAACACTTTTTAATTTTTTAAAACGCCATTATATTTCGTATTCTTTTTTGCAGATGCAATATTTTTATTTATTTTTAAATTATTGTTGCATTTTTGTTTGGGTCTTTATTTTTTTTAGTTATTGAAAACGTTTTCCTTCGTAGTGGAAGGCTTGGGGAAGATTTAATTGTGACGAAAATGTGTGTTTGTTTATTTTAGTAACAATTGCTGCCTCGTAGTTGTTTTTTTTACTCACAATAAGATAAGATTCGTACGCATTAATTATTCCATTTTTCGAATCAACACAAATCAAGCCCAAAACCAAAGCATAGAAACTGACATTTAATTGGAACCAACTGTTATGTTGGGGGAGTATTCATCTTATAATCGTATTCATGTACTCTTCGTTGTTTTCTTTCTTTATGTTCTCCTTAAAGGGACCTGTTCACGGTTTATTAAATTGACACAATTGAACAGAAAAAATCAGATTTGCAAATTTTTACGATGTTTTTAAATATCCATTACGTGCATCTTTTGACGATTTAAAAATCTGATAATTATAAAGCGTTACAAACGCGAAATGATTGAATAATGTGGAGAGTTCTGTTGTTATCGTTATAGTTTGTGACTTTGCGAGGATTGCTTATATGAAGTAAGAAATACATCTTAATCTCTGTCTTTAGCAGTACAGATGGCCGAGTGGTTTCAGCGCTAACCTTTTTCTCAAATGGTCAGTGTTTCGAGCCCAGGTGTGGACTACTTTTTTTCTTTCTTTAATTGTATTCGTGTTTTATACTGGAGCTCTTTAGTTCCGATGTTAACATTTATCAATTTAAAGAATTTAATGACAAACTTCAAAACATGCCAAAATCTGTGAACGAGTCCCTTTAACCTTTCAACAATTTTCAGATTCATCAGGAACCTCATTATGATCCGCTAGAGAATCAGGGTAAGAAGTTCAGTAATATAATAATTCAATTTCTTAATTCGTAATACAAATATTGAAATTCATTTAGTAAGTAATTAAAACAGTTTAACTTCATTATCTTCCTGACAAACGAGAAAGTAAAAGATTGCAGTTTCAGACGTTTGAGTTTGGCTAGAACATAATGTATCGTTTTACTATTTCCAAAGGTTAAACAAGAGCTGTTTTTAAAACACGCATGCCCCCCAAATGGGCTGTCAGTTGTAGTGGCAGCCATTGTGTGAATACGTTAGAGTATGATTGGCAATTTAAAGAATAATTGCTCGCATGGAGTTCGTGAGTTATCATCCGGAAACCATTTTACTGTATCAAGTCACTGTGACCTTGACCTTTGACCTAGAGTACTGAAAATCAATAGGGGTCATCTGTCAGTCATGACCAATGTCCCGATGAACTTTCCTGATCCCAGGCTTAAGCGTTCTTAAGTTAACATCCGGAAACCATTTAACTGTTTCGAGTCATGTGACCTTGAACTTTGACCTAGTGACCTGAAAATCTATAGGGGTCATCTGTCAGTCATGACCAATGTCCCTATGAACTTTGCTGATACCAGGCCTAAGCGTTCTTGAGTTGTCATTCGGAAACCATTTTACTTCTTCAGGTCACTGTGACCTTGACCTTTGACCTAGTGACCTGAAAACCAATAGGGTTATCTGCCAGTCATGATCAATGTCCCTATGAACTTTCGTGATCCCAGGCCAAAGCGTTCTTGAGTTATCATCCGAAAACCATTTTACTGCCTCAGGTCCCTGTGATCTTGACCTTTTACCTTGTGACCTGAAAATCAATAGGGATCATCTGCCAGTCATGATCAATGCACCTATGAACTTTCGTGATCCCAGGCCTAAGCGTTCTTGAGTTATCATCCGGAAACCATTTTACTGCTTCAGGTCACTGTGACCTTATACATCTGGAAACCATTTTACTGCTTCGAGTCACTGTGACATTGAACTTTGACCTATTGACCTGAAAATCAATAGGGGTCATTTGCTAGTCATGCTCAATGTACCTATGAACTTTCGTGATCACAGGCCTAAGGCCTAGGCCACAGGCCTGAGTTATCATCAGGAAACCATATAGTGGACCGACAGACCGACGGACCGACATGTGCAAAACAATATACCCCCTCTTCTTCGAATGGGGGGGGGCATACTAAGAGGAGATCATAGTTTTACGGGAGATATCGGTTCTGAAACATCGACAATAAATTAAACTCATGAACGGACAACGGATTTTCCCTTTTGACAAATGGCCCAATACAATGCGTTTTCTTGTCTTTCAGACGTAAACATGCCCATGGACAGTATGCTGGTAGAGGGAGACGTGAAGGTTCCAGTTAAACATGCAACAGGTTAATAACTTAGTTTTGACACTAGTTCTCTTTTTTTCGTATTCACGTAGTAATTGCCCGTTTCTTAGTTTTCGTGTGAAGAGTACGATTACATAATGGTCTTTTTATCCCATATGGAGCATGAGTCAAAAATAACTTCAAAGATCAAACTGGCTTTATTAAAGGAAGATATATAGGAGAAAACACAAGGCTACTACATGATGTTTTAAAATGCACTGAAGATAACAAAATACCTGGACTTTTAATGACTTTGGACTTTCAAAAGGCCTTCGATACACTCTCCTTCAATTTTACTGAAAATACCTTATTGCATTTTAATGTTGGTACAATGCTCAGAAATTTGGTCCGTTCTTTCTTATTTAACACCATGACAACTATTCAGATTAATGGGTTTTTATCAGATTTCATAAGAATCGAAAGAGGTTGCCGCCAAGGTGACCCAATCAGCTCATAAATCTTTATTTTAAGTGCATAAATTTTGGCTATTGTAATTCGAATCACAACAAACAGTAAAGGAATAAAAAAAGAAAATGTTGAAAACAAAATATCTCAATTTGCAGATGACACATTTCCCTAGTTGGATGGTTCTGACATCTCTCTTAACACTGTTATGCAGTTATTACATAATTTTGCTATAGAGTCTGGATTGAAAATAAACTACGACAAAACACAGCTGATATCGATAGATTCCGATGATATAGCACACACTCAATAAAAACTAAGTACAAATTGGGGCACAACGAATTTTAAAGTGTTAGGCATCATATTTGAGATGTAGATTAAGAAAAAATGGTTGAGTTAAATTTTCAAAATAAGGGTTTACAAATTATAATATTTTTTTGAAAAAGAAGAAATCTTACACTATTAGGGAAAATAAGCATAGTAAAAACATTGTTACTTCCCCTTTTGACACACTTATTTACTGCTCTTCCTTGCCCAGGCTTAAGTATATTGAAACAAATACAAAATTGTTTTAATGGAATGGACCTATAACAATTAAGCATAATATCCTTATCAAATCTTATGCAGATGGAGGGCTTAATATGATTGACGTTTACTCATTTGAAAAAAGTATGAAGCTAACATGGATAAAGAAATTATTAACATGTACAGGAAAATGTTTCCATCTGGTGTATTCACTGTTCAATGTAATTTTTTTTATAAATATGTGAAATGCCGATATCGACAATTTTTTTTGTAAATTAACAAATTATTTGTGTAAGGATGTGCTTATATATTATGGAATCTACATACATAAAATCAAAATAAAAAACCTGATGATGTACTTGACATGCCACTTGTTTTATAAGAACAACTTAAAGATTGGTTCTAATTGTATCTATGAAAAAAATAATTAATATGGTTGTTCTTACCCATAAGCAAATTAAACTAGTATTTGAAATTCTTATTACATATTCTGAAAAACCTACAAGTGACACTAAATGGAATAGAATATTTAGTAATATAGACTGGAAGCATGTGCACAGTTTTGTTTTTAAAATATCCAGAGATAAGTATTTACAATGGTTACATACTAGAATAATATGAACTAAATCTCTGCAATATACAATGAATATTGTTGATGATAATAAATGCACATTTTGTAAAAAATGTGAGGAAACTTTAACTCATCTTTTCTGGGATTGTGAGCACATCCAAACAATTGTTCAACATGTTACAAATATATTGAATATATTGAATATAAATAATGTCAATATGCCTACACTCTCTTGCCAGGACATGTTTCTTGGATTTGTTTTAGAAAAAATGAACACTATCAATATATTGCTCCTTGAAATTAAAAGGTATATTTTTATGGTGTTTAAAAAAACCCCAAAATGTGCCAGAACTTAAGAGAAGACTACTTTTATCATGGGAAATCCAAAAATAGACGACTCGCCAAAATAAAGATTTCCCAAATTGGTCAGTTGTAAATTATAATACAAATAGCTAGTTCAGAGCCCACCCAGCGGCGCGACCCCGTGGTGTCGTCAACCCAGCTCTGGTCCAGCGGAGTGGTGCCGTATGCACTGGACGCGCTTCTTAGTAAGTTTTGATTATAGTTTGGTTTTGTTTCATCTGGTATCAACCAACGGTGAAGTGTGTAAAGTATCATTTTCAATACTTAAGTAATGTCGTTGTTTTCGATGCAGTGTTAAGAGCGTGTTTTGCAATATTAACTGATTGGCTATATTTGATTTGTTGTTATAAAAAGTAAAATGTGTGTCAAATGTATTATATTTTCAATATTTAATGTTGAATAAAAATGAAAGTAATAAACGACATTATTCACTTTTCTTAATAAACTGACTATTAAATCCTAATACACGTAGTATATACAAGATTTATAGAATGGTGCCATCCAACACTTTGCCATGTTTATTATTTGTGCGCTATCAAAGCACTGTATGCCAAAAAAGACGGTTACACAAATGTTCTAACCTACGGTTTTCTGTATGGCGCTAATATAAGACTTTCATTTTTTTTGCAGACGAAACGGAAGAGCAAACGATCCTCGGGGCGATGTCCTTCATCATGAATGTCACGTCCGAGTGTGTTCAGTTCATTCCGAGGTCACCGAACGACCCTAACTTTATATTCATCACTTCCAGCAATACTGGGTATAGTCTTGACGTTGTTTTCATTACTTTGAGCTATACTGGGTGTATAGTATTGATTTGGTATTCATTATCTCCAGCACCATTTTAGGGTAGACTTGATTTTGTATTCCTTTCCTTCATTACGTGTGGGTTTAGTATTGACTTTGTTTTCATTACCTTAAGCACTACTTGGTATAGTCTTTAATTTGTATTCATTACACTCAGGATATTGAGTATAGTCTTGTCTTTGTATCCATTCTATGTAGCGCTTTTGGATATTTTATTGACTAAGTAACCATTATCCTATGCAATATTGTCTATATTCTCGATTTTGTATTCATTTAGTAAAGTAGTACTTGTTTAGTCTTAAATTCTCATTAATTGCCTACAGCACAACTGGGTATAGTCTTACATTTTAACCCATCACCTCATGCGTCTCTGGGTTTAGTCTTGATTGTAATAATTACCTCTACGTTACTGCGTATAATCTTGATTAAAAATTCTAGCAATTCAAATTAAAAAAAATAATATTTTGTTTAGTTATATACTAATTTCAGAACTAGAATATAACATTTTTATGCGATTGTGCGCATGTTCGTATATTAAGAAATTTCATGACATACATCCATATATTGTTATCCTTAAAAGCTTATTCACATTATGTGAGGGAAGTTGTACAAATTGCATATCCAAAGCTCATATGATTTATTAAACAATTCGAATTCACACATTTCTGCGTTTGTGAACAGATGCTACAGCGAAGTCGGACAAGGGCGGGGCAACCAGACGGTTTCCGTCTCACGTGCTTCCGACTGTGTCACGCGCGGGATCGTCATGCACGAATTACTGCACGTGTTGGGCTTTTGGCACGAGCACACTCGACCCGACAGAGACCAATACATACGCATCATAGATAGAAACATCCGATTTGGTATTTTTGATATATTCAAATGATCCTTTGCACCAAAAACACAATGTGGTGGATTTTAAACTTATCCTAAATCATAACATATAATTAGGTGGGTGTAATACATAGTTTTATTAGTACTACCAAATAATATTGGTTAGCGACGGATTTTAGAATAGTTTTGTTAGATATCTTCGTTTTGCGATTGGTATTGATAAAAGCTATCCTAGACCAAACATAAACGGACACGCCTGTAAATTCAGATTCGCGTGTCTTCATTCGTGGGTTTATTTTGTTTCACTAATGAACCAAATGGTGATCCGCATCCTTGCCCTAATGAATTCGTTCTACGTTCATTCTCCTTATATCTCTGATTCATGTGGACTAGTTGTCAGTGCAAGTCATACGTATGAGCACTTCCTACTGGTTAGCACATCTTCAAAAAGAACAGCGTGAGAAGGTTAAGTGAACGCCGTTGTAAAACTACAAGAAGGCGAACAAAACTCTCATAAATGAACAAATCACAATATGTCTGTTAATTTAATAACACGCAAATGGTTTCATTTCAGATCGCAAAGGAGATTTTGCGATTAAAAGGGACGAACACAATCTGCTCGTTGCATACGATTACTACTCGATACTTCACTACAAGACTAACCAGTTCTCCAAAAGCAATACGCTGAAAACAATCCAAATACTGGATGCAACTGTCGACGAACGGGTCGTTGGGCAACGTTTTAATCTGAGTTCTTTGGATGTTTCGAGAATCAAGCGTACGTACGGCTGCGAAGAATCAACCAACACGCAAATGCAACCTCAAACCGAAATGCTCAACAGAGACATCGCACAGATCGACATGGCTCCTCGTACCAGAACGTCCGCACTAGGAATACAGTTGGTTGGGGAAAAGCCATCAGCTATGTCAGGACGCGACCTTTCTACGACCCCAGACGACGATCAGACACAATAACAACTTTCCACGTGGATAGAATCATTCCAGTTAAATTTGAACGAAGGAGAATACTTTGAGTATAAATCTGTATACAGATTTGTGCCGCTTCTGTTTACATTTTTGTTTCTATTTTGTTGCAGTGCAAATTCATGTGTTTGCATGAATTTTAAGCTATTTTGTTGTGATTTAAGTATTAAAATTGAGCCTTATTCAACTCAAAAAGGACAGCGATGGGGCAAGAATTGGTTGGGCCGAAATTGTGTCAGATCTGAGACCATAATCGGTAAAGGACAGGACTTAAACTTGCAAGGGACGAGAGAGGAATATTTGTATTGTATAATAATAAATATAATATGTTTTACCATGAACATTTATATATGATTTTTTATGAAAATTGAATGAACACGTAAAAAAAATGCCAAATAGTCCTATATTGGCCGGACCAAAGGTGTGGGAAAGGGTGGGAGGGGCTACCTAAAAGGAGCTGATTGAAGCATCTTGTGGATCTTTTCCTTTCTTTCGGAAATTTTGTTTTGTTAAATGAAATGAACTTTTTTACATTTTATAAATTGATCAAAACCATTGTGCTTGTTTATATAAAATCGCTTTCTTACGCTTATGAGAGTTGTATTATTGATCCTATTGACGTAGCATACTTAAAGGGACAGTTTCACCTTTTGGTAAATTGACAAATTGAAAAAAATGGTTTCATATTCGCAGTTATGATATTTGTGAGGAAATAGAAATACTGAACATTTGCCATGCTCTAAAATATCCATAATACGAATCGTTTGACGAATTAAAAACCTGAAAATAATAAAGCGTTGCAACACGAAACGATAGAATAATTTGGCGAGTTGTTGTGACCATGCGTGGATTGCTGATATAAAGTATAAAATACACCACTCACTGTATGAGCACGGATGGCCGAATGGTCTAAGCGTAAGACTTTTACTCCAGGGGTCAGTGGTTCGAGCCTAGTTGCGGATTACTTTTTTAACCAGGTTTTCCGAAGGAAAAAACTGGTTATTAGATTGGCGAATGCGGGCGGGCTGGCGGGCTGGCGGGCTGGCTGGCTGGCTGGCTGGCGGGCGGGCGGAACAAGCTTGTCAGGGCCATAACTATGTCGTTCAGTGTCAGATTTTAAAATCATTTGGCACATTAGTTCACCATCATTGGACGGTGTGTCGCGCGAAATAATTACGTCGATATCTCCAAGGTCAAGGTCACACTTTGAGTTCATAGGTCAAAAATGGCCATAAATGAGCTTGTCCTGGCCATAACTATGTCATTCATTGTTATATTTTTAAATCATTTGGCACATTTGTTCACCATCATTGTACGGTGTGTCGCGCAAAATAATAACGTAGATATCTCCAAGGTCAAGGTCGCCACGACTAAAAATAGATTGATTTTAAAACAAGGGGGGTAATTGTGATAAACAATCAGTAGCAATGCACATTTTGAGTTGCAGTTGTCTCCCTTTATCAGACTTTTTTTTATTGAAAACCTGGTTTTGTGACAATTTTGTCCTTTGTTTTTTTCTTTAATTGTATTCTTGTTATTTTACTGGGATTAAGTTAACACCATTTTTATAATATGAGTTCTGCTACAAAGATACGTCAAGACAATACACAGACAAATAACTACATATCGGCAAACATAGACACAAAGTAGACATTCGTTTAATCTTAAGTCAATTCGAAAACTGGACCCTGTTAAATGAACACATGAGCATTTACATGAACGTCCAATCTATATGCAACAGCATCTACATTTAATTTAAAAGATAAAAATATCATTAGCATTCAGACTGCTCTAAACATCTTTAACTTTTAAACAAGGGCGCCGATGGCGTTGAAAGCCTATTTGCAAGATACAGGGAAGTTTCTGCTGAAGTTAATGTTAGCCCTTAACCTGCTATTTATGTAATAAGTAATAGGCCTCATCACTGCTGAATAAATTTCTATAATATAGGCTGATATGGGTGGTCTTTTTCAAAAGGATGCATTTCATTTATTATAAGACATAAGTTTATAAAACCTATATTTTTCTTATTTGCCATTGACTGAAGATTATGATGGTTCTAAAATTTTGGTTTTGTGTTGGTTTTTTACCTGAAAATGTGTATTAAGTAATAAAGCTTGTAAGAGTTCAAGTAATGTTCATTAACCTTTAGTTTCAGTACATTTTAAAGCAATTTTATATTGAATCAATTTATATTTTGTTACAATTTTTAGTTTCAAATAAAAAATAATCATTTTAAATCTAACTATTAGCAGAGATTCCAAAATCTGACCTGTATAACAGCCCTATATTTATTGTCATTGTCAGCATTCCAATATCCAGCAAATGTTACCTCTTCCCATTTTCTCATTCTTCAGTGTTGTTTTAATGGGCCATTTAACTTTGCAGAAGCATTGTTAAATAGCCCAAGGTAATTAATCAAGGCATCATCAATTAACAATTTCAATGAGTTTAATGGCTCCTGCCTCTCCATTTTAACGTTCAGCTTTCTACGACCTGTTAATAGGGGGACTCCTATGTCCACCCATTCTCTACATCAAATTGATTTAAATCGGTCAATTTCTGGCTCAAAGTAAATCATTTTAATTTAAATTAACACATCTCTATTACTTTCAAACTCTTCTTCATCAAATCCATAGGAAGGCAGGTCAGAATCCATGTCAGAATAATCAGAAAACATTCATCGTACTCCGCCATTTGTTCTACATATTTTCAAAGAATGAAAGTGCTTTATGCCCCACTTCCTGTTGAGCATATGTAAATTTATATTTATAATTAACCAATGAAATTTTACATATCCATAAACCAGGGCCTAATGAATTCAGTTAAGTTAAGATTTGACCTCTCCCAGAAGTAAACAAAAAGAATAGATAGTAGTTGTGAGGTCACTATCAACAAGAACAGAATTGTTTTACGAACAAAATTTGTTTTAGTTTCTTAGAACGTTTTTTCACGTAAAACGGTCTTAGAAAAATTCACTTAAAACGATGTAAGTAATATTATTGGAAGAAAATGTTAGAAAAAAGGGTTCTTAATGAAAAATTGTAAGAATTACCAAATACTATATTACATATCTATTTCGTCTGCCCCATATCAGGTAAGGCGTTGCAAATAGGCTAAAAATCTTTATCTAGGGAACTAAAGTCAGTTGGATATCATTATGATAGCTCTCCTTCTAAACTTCATCGTCGTCTTAATCAAAATCAACAATATACTCAGCATAATCATATGCAGCAGCAACAGTAGGATCGTAATTATCTTTACGATCACTTTACATGAATTGTTATCAACACCATCATCGAGAACAGCAGGAGCATCATCACAATCTGAAAGGCCATCGTGCATAATTATGCCTCATAACGCATTATGATAATATTTATCATCATAAGCAGCAGCAGTAGAAGCATTAACAACATCATCAGCAGCATCAGAAGTAGTAGCAGCAGCATCATTATATAAATCACCATTACCGTTTCCAACACCGACACAACCACCACCACATCCACCAATGCGATCAGTTGCAAAACCTCATACATCACCACCATTATCATTTCAACAACCAAAATTGATTATCATCATCGTCATAATCATCAGTACCGCAATGTTTATAATTAGTATCATCATTATCAGCATCAACGACGACATCATCAACAACATCACTAACCACATGGCCACCACTCAGTTACAGACACCAACCATGTTCAACCGCAATATCGCAAGCAGACGAATCCGAGAAAACGCATCAAAATCTTCAACAAGCACAAGGTTTCAAATTTGGCATCATCAAGAGATTTTTTACAAACTGAAAGTGTGTTCAGATTATTCCCCAGAAGTCTAAAGTGGCCTCGCCCCAGTTTTATAGAGACTTATAAAGGGAAATATCCAAATGATAACTCCATTATCATTATAGTCCTGACTTTATTTATTACCTCCATTACTACACTAGATGGTATATTCTTTATTTTATTAATTACCTCCAGTACTAAACTACATGGTATGTTCTTTACTTTATTCATTGCCTCCAGTACTACACTACAGGTTATATTCTTTACTTTATTCATTACCATCAGTACTAAAGGGTCTATTCTTTACTTAAGTCGTTACCTTCAGTACTACTGTTGAAGGAAACAATCATTTCCTATAGCACTACTGGCTTTAGTATTGACTTTGTATTCATAACCTCGTTTACTATGGTGTATAGTATTGACTTTGTATTCATTACCTCCATTACTATAGTGTATAGTATTGACTTTGTAATCATTACCTCCATTACTAGAGTGTATAGTATTTACTTTGTATTCATTAACTCCATTGCTATGGTGTATAGTATTGACTTTGTATTCATTACCTCCATTACTATGGCGTATACTATTGACTGTGTACTATGGTGTATAGAAAATACTTTGTATTCATTACCTTCATGACTATGGTGTAGAGTATTGACTTTGTATTCATTACCTCCATTACTTTGGTGTATAGAATAGACTTTGTATTCATTACCTTCATAACTATGGTGTTTACTATTGACTTTGTATTCATTACCTTCATTACTATGGTGTATAGTTTTAACTTTGTATTCATTACCTTCATTACTATGTTGTATAGAATAGACTTTGTATTAATTACCTTCATTACTATGGTGTATACTGTTGACTTTGTATTCATTACCTTCATAACTATGGTGTATAGTATTGACTTTGTATTCATTACCTCCATTACCATGGTGTGTAGTATTGACTTTGTATTAATTACCTCCATTACTATGGTGTATAGTATTGACTTTGTATTCATTACCTCCATTACTATGTTGTAATGTATTGACTTTGTATTTATTACCTCCATTACTATGTTGTATAGTATCGACTTTGTATTCATTACCTCCATTACTATGGTGTATAGTATTGACTTTGTATTCATTACCTCCATTACTATGTTGTATAGTACTGACTTTGTTTTATTACCTTCATTACTATGGTGTATAGTATTGACTTTGTGTTCATTACCTTCATTACTATGGTGTATCGTATTGACTATATATTAATAACCTTCATTATTATTGTTTATAGTATTGACTTTGTATTCATTACCTTCATTACAATGTTGTATAGTTTTGACTTTGTATTCATTACCTTCATTACTATGGTATATAGTATTAACTTTGTATCCATTACCTTCATAACTATGGTGTATAGTTTTGACTTTGAATTCATTACCTTCATTACTATGTTGTATAGTATTGACTTTGTATTCATTACCATCATTACTATGTTGTATAGTATTGACTTTGTATTAATTACCTCCATTACTATGGTGTATAGTATTGACTTTGTATTCATTACCTTCATTACTATGGTGTATAGTATTGACTTTGTATTCATTGCCTCCAGTACTCTTCTTAACATGTATTGTATTGACCTTCCTTGCATTATTCCCAGCATACTGGTTAAAGTATTGACTTGGTATTCATTACCCTCAGCACCAATGGGTATAGTCTTGGTTTTGTATTTATTACATCAAGCACTTCTTTGGGTAATCTTGAGTTTGTATTCATTATCTTTAGCGCTACTAATTATTAGTATTGAATTTGTTTGCATTACCTCAATCATTCCTGTGTACACTTTAGACTTTGCAATCATTATATCACTGTTGGGTATAGTTTTGAATGTATAATCATGATCTCAATCACTACTGGCTAACGTCTTACCTTTGTATTAATAACTTCCAGTGCAACTGTGCATAGTCATAACTTTGTTTTTATCATCTTCAGAACTACTGGATAAAGTCTTAGCTTTGTATTTATTATATCCACCACTACTGAGAAAAGACATAACGCTTCGTTATAATTTTAGTTTTGTTTTAATAATACATACCTTACTATATATAGTAACACATTTGTACAGTTTTTCATGCCATTATCACCATTACGGGGGCATTATAAATAATTGGCCCTCACGCGAGGGCCGATTATTTATAATCGGCCCTCAGAATAGGATCGCGCGACGTCAACTGAACAAAATTGCGTCCAATTTCAGTCTTTATCAACGGTGATTAATAAAATTAAGCCACAAATCAACGAAATAATTAAAAATGATAATTAAACGTAGCACACAATTGAAATAATGAGNCGAGATACGTCATAAATGTCGTAATCAGTTGAATGAAAATAAAAGTACGGAAAGCTGGTTCGGTAATAATTTTGAGTGAAGGAACAAAATATAATTACACAATACAATAGAATCTCAAAACCTGTGCCCATCTAGATTTAGTATTAAAGTTAGATATATATTATAGACATTAATACACGGCTGAGCCGGGCCGGGCAGTGAAAATTGGCCCCAGGTCGCAAACGGCCCTCGGGCTAAAGCCCTCGGGCCGTTATGCTCCCTGCGGGCTGATTATCGCTTACCGGCCCGGCTCAGCCGTGTATTATCCTCTAAGTAACCCTAACTTCTATCCAAGAATGTGTTATCGAGATATACAAATTAAAACATTTATTCGTATGTAAAAAACACAACAATTCTGTTGTTCTATACGTGGTTTTGTTTGAAAGCAGCCCATTCAAGCCCATTCCGATATCATTCAACCATGGTGTTTCAGTTAAAAATCCTTAAAGTTGATAATATAATAAATAAACATAAGCCCCGACCTACCTGCACGTTTTCTTTTGTTCGAGTGATGCTTCATAGGGGTATCGCGCGAATTTGTGCAATCCAGTTATTATATTTGACCGAATGGGTTTTGAATATGTACAATTATTAAAAGATAACATCGTCCTACAAATCTGATTCTGAAGTCCAATTGGTACAACTTGATCGCCTTTTTTAGAAAGAAGAAGGAACACAAAGTGTTTATTTTTGGAGTTATTGTGAGAGTGCAGTTCAAAAACATTTGCATCAAAAGCTCAGGAGACGTTGTTGTAATAACTTCAATCCACAATTTTTTTTTAGTTTGTTGATGCTACAGCGAAGTCGGACACGGATGTCAAGGGAACCATACCGTATCCATGCCATGTGCTTTCTACTATGTCATGCGCGTGATCGTCATGTATAAGTTACAACACGTGCTAAGCTTTTGGCACGAGCACACTCGGCTTAGAGGCCAACACATTTGCAGCCTGCATCGCAACATCAACTATTGTAAGTTTTATATTTGGCTTCCTGTCTGATGGTTATTAGGTAATAGGGCCCTCAGTGAGATTTTCTATTTCTAAAACGTTCCTTTACCCAAATATAGTTGTAATATTGCCACTTTATCCCCAATCATAACATACGATTGGGAAAGTGTAATATTGTTATCATAAGCCATAACATGTGATTGTAAAATTGAAATATTGCTATCTTATCATAAAACACAACGTACGACTGGACAGGTATAATATTGCCATCTTATCATAAATCATAACATACGATTGGTGAGGTGTAATATTGATTGCTTATCATAATATATGGTTGGGTAGGTGTAATACCAGTTTTGGCAACTCATGATTAACCATATTGTAAGACGATAAGATCAATAACCCAACTCTCAAAAGCATAAGAAACATTTATAATAAACTGACACAAATTTGTTTTTGATCAAGATATAAAATTACAAAATTGTATTTTATTTAACAGCAAACTAATCTCTCCCGAAGGAAAAGATTCAGACGACGACACAACTTGCGGCTTTAAGCTTACCCCTCCCCTTCGGCCCTACACCTTTGATCGGGTCAACAAAAGGAGACTAATCGGTATTTTTCGAAATGTTTATATTCTACGTTCGAAAATATTCATAGATAAATGTTAGTGTAAAACCAATGATCTCATTTGTTAACTTAATAAATGCCGGACAGATATTCCGAGCTCTTCCCCTGAACATTAAGTTCACTTCCCGATACCGATTATTGTCTGAGATCGTACTCATTTCCCATCCACTAATTCTATTTAATGGCTATGCTTTTAAAGTTACATGAGGCCCAATTTTAATATGCAAATAACAACATATGAGCATAAACTATATACAAAACATTTGCATTGTCATTTCAATAAAATATAAACAAATATGTGAACAAAAAGCGCAAACTTGTATTTAGATTAATAGTCAACATGTTCTTCTGCGTTAATAATTAACTGTGAAGATGTTGTCCTACCGGATAATCGTTCTTTAGGAAACATTTCTGTTGCCAAGGAACCGGCGTGTTTGATCGTTGTGTTTGTTTCCGTTTTCTCGAGAAATGTAGAAGAAAGGAATCGTCCTGACAAAGTTGGTTGCGTTTCTTCGACCAACCGTATCCCTTCGGGCTTTCTGTTATTTTGAGCCATTTCGGTATATTCGATGTCTCTTTGGGGTATTTCTGGTTGCATTTGCGTTGGGGTTAATTCTTCGCAGCGGTACAAACGCTTGATTCTCAAAATGTCCAAAGAACTCAGATTGAAACGTTGTCCAACTATGCGTTCGTCGACATTGTTATCTAGTATCTGGATTGTTTTTAGATTATCCCAGTTGGAGAACTGGTTAGTCTTGTAGTGGAGTATCGAGTAGTAGTCGTAGGTAGTCACCATATTCAATGAGTTCGTGTTAATAAGAAAATCTGTTTTGTGATCTGAAACGAAACCACGTGCATGTGTCAACTTACTGACATAGTGTGCGCTGTTTGTGAGCTCATTTTGATTTTGTTCGTATTCACCCTTATTGTAGTTTTACAACGGCGGTAAGTTAACCTACTTACACTTTTTCTGGTGAAGATAGGCTTACCAGTAATACGTTTACATAAGGATGTTGTAAACTGACAACCGACCTACTTGATTCTAAGATATAATGAGAACGAATGAATGATGTCAAGGATTCGGATAAAACATTTGGTACTCTAGTCAAACAAAAGTATACGTATGCACCGAAGGCAATTGCATATGAATTTATGGGTGTTCATGATTTGGTCATGGATCGGCTGACAACCTGAACACTACTATCTTTTGCAAAATATTGGTAAATATGTTGTTGATCTGTTTTATTTGCAGTACAACTGAGGTAAACGGTTAAATAAATCGTATTATCTCAACAATTCTTAATGATGATATGATAAGTATCCGATCATAATTTATGGTTCATGGTAATATTAAACATTGCCAATACAATTATATAATTTATAGTTAGTTGAAAGTACAAAACATACCAATTACTATGTTATGATTTAGAATAAGTTTACAATATAATCACGGGTTATTGCTTTGAGCAGCATTCACAAGTAGCAAACATACCAAATCTGATGTTATGAGTCAGTAGGTGGATATATTTGTCTCTGTCGGGTCGCGTATGCTCGTGCCAGAACCCCAGCGCGTGCAGTAACTCGTGCATGACGATTCCATGCGTGACACAGTCGGAAGCACGTGACACTGATACAGTCTGGTTCCCTCGCCCTTGGCGCCCGACTTCACTGTAGCATCTGTTTACATATATAGAAAGACGTGGATGCTTCACATAGGTGGATATGAAATGGACAGTTCGTAATTTTTGATAAATTGCGCATTAACTTTGGGTAATTTGTTTCGCTAAACATACAAAAACGCATGCCAAATAAATACTCTCTGCGGCAAAGCGAAACATATTTGCATCTGTGAAAAAGCAATTATCAGTCACGACTATATCAAATAGTGCTTCAGGTTATAAATACTATACCCTGCAGTGGTAGAGTAATGAATTTAACGTGCTGGTGGTAAGGCATAAAAAACATTAGTACGACCAGAATTGCGTGAGGTATTGGATGCTCAATCAAGAATATACAGATAAGAGCTGGAGGCAATAAATTCAAAGTCAAGAACAGAAAACATAAACAGAAACGGTAGTTAATACATAATCATTACTATGTCTAAACGTGTTGGAGGGAATGTATTACATTTCAAGATTATATCCAGTAGTACTAGAGGTTTACGAAAGCAAAGTCGAGAATATATCCAGAAGTACAAGAAGTAGTTAATGCAAAGACAATATTATTTCCAGTATTGTCATAGGTAATGAATACAAAGTCAAGACTATATCAAGAAGTGCAAGAAGCTAGGAATACAAAGTCGATACTCTATCAAGAAGTCCTGGAGATAATGAGTACAAAGTCACATCTATGTCCTGAAATGCTAGATGCAAAAATACAGAGTCGATACCATATCCAGAAGTACTGGAGGTTATATATACAAGATCAAAACTACATGCCGAAGTGAGTATTGGATTCAATAAATACTAAGTCAGACTTTATGCAGGAGTGTTTGATGTTATAAAAACAAAGTCAAGACAATTTCAATAACAGCTTGAGGTAATGACAACAAAGTATATACTTTGTCGAAGTAGAGCTATAGGTGATACATACAAAGTCAAGACTTTATCCAAAATGCTTGAGGTTATAAATACCAAGTCAATACTATACCCAGTAGTGCAAGTGGAAGAGGTTTTGGGTGAAAATCAAAACTATACCCAAAAGTACTGGAGGTAATGAGTACATATTCAAGATTCTTCCCAGAAGAGTTAGAGGTAAAAAAATACAAAGTCAAGACTATATCCAGAAGTGCTAGATGAAATGAATGCAAGGTCAATGATATATTCAGAAGTGTTGGAGGTAATGAATGTAACTTCAAGACTACACCCAGTAGTGCTGGAGGTCATTCAAATGAAGTCGGGAATATATCCAGTAGTGCTGGAATAGACGAGAAAAAGGTAGAGACTATACTTAGAGGCGCTTGAGGTAATAAAAACGAAATCAAGATCAAATTTATTAGTTCTGGAGGATACAAAATTAATACTTCACCCAGTGGTGCTAGAGTTATGAAAACAAAGTTAAGACTATAGACAATTTAGATGTGGATAATTCATACAAAATTAAGACTTTACCCAGTAGTGCTGGAGGTTATGAATACAAATTAAAGACTATATCCAATAAGATGGAGACAATAAATACAAAGTAAAGACTTTACCCAGTAGTGCTGGAGGCAATGCATACAAATTAAAGACTTTATCCAATAAGATGGAGACAATAAATACAAAGTAAAGACTTTACCCAGTAGTGCTGGAGGTAATACATACAAAGTAAAGACTATATCCAATAAGATGGAGACAATAAATACAAAGTAAAGACTTTACCCAGTAGTGCTAGAGGTAATGTATACAAAGTAAAAACTATATCCAATAAGATGGAGACAATGCATACAAAGTAAAGACTATATCCAATAAGATGGAGACAATAAATACAAAGTAAAGACTTTACCCAGTAGTGCTGGAGGTAATGATTACAAAGTAAAGACTATATCCAATAAGACGGAGACAATGAATACAAAGTAATGACAAAAACCAATTAGATGGAGACAATGCATACACAGTAAAGACTATATCAAATTAGATGGAGAAAATGAATACAACGTAAAGGCTTTACCCAGTAGTGCTGGAGGTAATGAAGATAAAGTCAAGGTCGTTCGGCGCCCTCGGGTTGAACTTAACGCACTCGCCCGTAAAGTTAGTGATGTAGGACATCGCGCCGAGGATCGTCCTCACTTCCGTATCGTCTGCAAAGCATCGAGAGTTGTATGTAAGCGTTACAAAAGTAAACGCTTATTCTCTGTATCACTGGGGGCTGACGACGTCAAAGCGTAGTCCGTTTCTCTACGACGTCGGGTATATGTTTTACTTCGAAACATTGTGTCAATACACATGCCGTCAAAGTACGGATTGAAGTACTTCGTTGCGTAACCTATACATTATATTTGTAGTTCGTTGCACAACCAATACATACTCTGTGCAAAACCAATACATAAAGCGACTTGTAATTTCCTTCCAAACAAAGCATTTGAATGATTAAAATATATGTTCGTAACCTATTTTGTACTTTAAAATGTTTGAATGTACAGTGTATCAAAGTAACATGTAGTTTCATTTAAGTTAAGTTACTGTAATTGGCTATTTTAACAGAATAACCACCTTATTCATTACTTCAAATCAATATATTTCGATTTTAGCTCAAAATCAATGTAACGGTTGCAACTACGCGCATTTGTGATTAGTTTGTCATTGAGAATAAGTAGCTACCATTACTGGGTGTTCCGTTCTCTAATCAATAAATACCAGAAAAGATGAAACCCGCCTGATTAAGTAGTGTTTTGATACAATGTTTCGTAGAAAAACATATACCCGACGTCGTAGAGAAACAGACTACGCTTTGACGTCGTCAGCCCCCAGTGTGTATGTTTATATATAGTAGTACTAATCTTTAGAAAATAGAAATCGTGAGGTTTTATAGCCAGAATGTGAAGTCAATATTGAACTCTGCAAAGCTAATATCCAAGACATTCGCGCGTGTTATGACAACTAATCAATTAATATTGCAAATCATGTTTATGCAAGCAGCATCTATTTCCCAAAAATATATAACAATTAAAATAACGAAATAATTTAGTATTGGAAAAAGATACTTCATGCACTCTAGTAAGTGTCAGAACTGTTGAATTTGATTGATGATAATGATGACAAAAAACTAAATTGACACAACTTACTCAAAGCCGAGTCCAGTGCGTAAGGCACGGAGCCATTGGTCCAGAGCAACTCGGATACCAACACGGAGTTGCGCGGCCGGGAGTTGGTTAGGTCGGAAGAGTGGAAAGGCCTCTATAATTACATAAAGTATCATTTGTATACCTTTTGAAGTTCTTTTCGGCATATGCCCGGCCCAAGAAAAGATTTAACCAAACTTCTTGCAGCGTTTACCTTTCCAGCAGTATCGGATTAGCTATGCTCTGCGGAGGGTTGGAAACTTGCTCTTCACAAGAAATGTAAACCACGGGCAATAACTTCATTAATACTGAAATAACTTTTTTTTCGGAACCATGTTCATGTAATTGAAATAATCAACACAAAGCTACGTGACTTACCATATCTTGCAGCGTGTTCGCGAAGGAAATCTTCACGTCGCCCTCTACCAGCAAGGTATTTGTTGGCATTTCGACGTCTGAAACACAACGTGAGGTACAACAGTGAGGATCCTTGGGGTAAGAAACCAACCGGAGAATAATATGTCAATACAAGATGCATTATATTTTAATAAGCAACATGACTTTAATTTGCGAAATACTTACTCTGATTTTCCAGCGGATCATAATAAGGGGACGGATCGATCTGAAATTCGTTACAAAGGTAAGACGAGTTTATAGAAAGAAAACAACTTGAAGTACATAAATACTGATTTTATATTTATATATAATAATCAAACTGAAGTACTGCTTCCAATTAAAGGATGGTTTCTCGAGTTGGGGCTGGTTTTTTGTCTGATTATTTCAAACTGAATGTGTACCAATTATATCTTTCTCCCTATCTGTCAAAAAATTCTGCGTTTGTAGCACAGCAATTTTGTGTGTTGTTGTGTGTATTCTTAGAATAATTTGGTTACAAGTACGTTTACGGGATATAAAGATATACTAAAAACAAGAACAAAAACAACAACATATCACACAATTACACCAAAATAGTATTCCTGGAAAAAAGAAAACGTACAAACTGAAACGTCCTGTACACATACTGTCACATACGATTGGAAAGGCAATGACACTTTAGCTATGCCCCAAAAATCGCCTTATGTAACGGTCCTCTATAGTTTGGGAAGTTGAGGGTTCGATCCCTCCTCTTTTGAGGGTTCGATCCCTGCTCTGGGGGCGTCCTTACGATCTTCTACGATGACACAAAGTACTGACTCATACCAGGACACGGACTCGATAATCGAGCTAGTATGCGTTGCTGTGACCTAAAGCTCACCTGCTCTATCGGAAATGACGTGGTTTCTATCGCAAAATACACTATCCCAGCAACAATTATCGGTAGCGGTGATACGAAGCACATCGTGACTGAAACAATAACGATGTTTCGCATTGCTGTCTTGTTGCAATTATTGCTGTTATCGATATCGTCTTGTTCTTCGTTAAACGCACAATTAAACATTGTTATGTAAACAGTTGTATTATATTTACAAGTTGTAGATGGTCGTGGTCAGTATGGTGATGATAAGGGGAAGAATGTCAATGGTAGGAGGAGGAAGAAGAGAAGGATTTGGTTAAAGATAAATGATTACGATTATGACGGCTTTTACGATTGTGATTATGATGAAGATGATAATTATGCTGATCGTGGTGATGATGATGAATAGACAACAATGAAAATCTCCTTTAAGTTTATTTGATTTTAGAATATTGTATTGAAAGTACCTCTGTCATCGGAAAGTGCCTAAAGGGGGCGGGCCATTTAATAACAATAGGGAATTGAAACAGAAACACAAATTTTTTACCTTCACGTGATAATTATTATGCAATTGTGTTTGCATGATAGTTAAATATAAAAATGATAAAAATGTATTTACGCAATTAGAGTTATCATCTGGTCTAATAATGAAATCTCCATCAACGTTGAACAACCTTTTATTCATAAAGCAAATGTCACACTGGCGTTGATGTTAATGCTGACGAAGATGCTGAACATGATGCTGATAATGATTATTATAATGATGGTCATTCTGACGATGATTATAATGATTATGTTGTTGTTTATATTGATGATGGTGATAAGTAGTAGAAGGATAAAGAAAACTAGATAGATTGATTGCAAATAAGTTTGTGTTTTTTTACAATGACTGGTGTTTATAAATCAATGTCAATAATATTTGCTGCACCTTCAACACGGACCTATTGGCGATATTTGGACTAAGTTGTCTATAAACATATGCCATGCATGATGAACAGTGAAAACATTGTGTCGACAATTGCGTTTAGATACACTCCAATCTGGTGTGTTTTCATTTAAAAGAACTAATTTAATTTTGAAACGTGAGCCGTATCTGATGTCATACGAACGCGAAAAAGTGCAGAGCGCTTTGATTAATGATGGAAAATCACAATTCGCGGCTATGCTACGATATATATTGCTTATTTTCGATGATGATGATGAAACAAGACGAAGGATAGATTTCGAAAAAGAGTTGATAATAATCGTTTTTCTTATAAAAACGACAACAACTCAGTCAAATGATTATAAGAATAGCAGCAAAATGTATCTAGTTAACATATTTTAATTGCACCTATGACGACGAAGATGCCGCCGTTGATGCTACACTGTTCATGCCGTTGCTGCTGCTGAGATGCTGATGCTTCTGATGGTGTTTGATGATTGTTATAATAATAATGGCGAATTTAGAGGCGAAAAAAAGCATAAGAGAAAATAACTACAAAATATTTGTTGGTGAATAAAAAACCATAACAAAACAATTTTTGCAATCAACCTAATGTGGAAGATCTACATGTATTATGTAACACACATACACTTCCACGTCACCCCATCACAACAATTGCAAACACATCTGAGATTAATCGTATGTGAGTCGTGAGCTACGTTTTCCTCATCAATCTAATTGTCATACAGTGGTGAAAAGTTGAAAACCCAATAATTACGTCGCTCACGGTAAACTTGTACATCCATTGATACAACTAGGATTTAAAACAATAGGCAAACGGTATTTTGTAGCGGACTGGGATTGAACGAAAAGTTCCTGGTAGGGTTGCTCGAGACTGGAGGACGTATTTTCGCATCAATAAGGAAATGAATAATTACGGGACGTAAGTGACGTGTTTATAACGGGCAGTTCGGATATGCGCGTTTTTCATATACGCCCGTTTGCGATATTGCTGTGTGAGATGATTTCTATTGCTAAGTTGTTGCCATACAGTTGATAATGTCGTTGTTGTTGTTGATAATGATGGTTATGATATTAGATGATATTGACGATGCTGCTGTTGCTACTGATGACGATGATGTCGCTAGCTGCTACTGGTGGTGGTGGTGATTATGGTGATGGTATTAATGAAGCTACTGATGTTGGTGGTAGTGATGATGGTAAGTATGTCAATTAAGCTGCTGCTACTGATGACGACGATAGAAAAAATACTAATTAAGTTGCTCCTCTAGACATAGAACTGCTTCCATTTCAAATTTGCAAATGTTTCAGGTAAATCCGCGTGAAGTATTTATCATTTCAATTAAACATCGATCCATATCAAGGCATACGAGATGTGATATTTTTCATACCTTCATTTTTAAAATGTCTTGAGAAAAAAGGTATTATATTTGTCTACACATTTCAATTAAAATAAAATACTTTACTTAAAACAGAAAACGAGTATTTACTGTTATTGTATATTCTGATATGATATTATTTAGATTAATACTATCGCGGTAAAACTATGCAATTAATTATCGTTATTAAACTTTTAAATTCATAGCACAAAAAAGAGCCCGGATTGTAAGCGTGTTATATTTAAATCACATTTGTTGTTCTGATTACAATACATTTTTAGTATTTGTGAAACTCTGCTTGACTGGAGTATAAGTTTTAAAAAAGATGGAAAATGTTTTAAAATTCAATTTATGAATGTTATTTTTTTTTAAGCCGCCTGAAAAATAACGAATTCGAGAAATCACAATAAAGTGATTCAATGAATCATGAACTTATAATTACGATTGAACTTCATATCTCATTATAGGATACTTTGAAACACTTCAGTTATCATTACAAAGTAGCCATCATCGGATAGTCGTGTCGTCGTCGTCGTCGTATTAATCAGTATCACTATCATCATCATACAATAACCCTCGGCAACTTCATCATTAGCACAATCGCATTCGTCATAATATTCATCGACATTATCATTATTGAGGTCATCAATATTACCACCACCATCATCATCATCATTTCATCACCAACACCACAATCAGCGTCATCATTACCAACATAATCATTACCACACCACGATCAGTATTATTGTCGCCGCCACCATCATCATCATCTTGATTGAGAAAAACATTTAAATCATCATCATTAGCATTTTCATCAATATCATAGTATCTTTTTCAAGCAATAAAATTAAAAACAAAAATGTATACCTTGTTTGGTACGATCAGGGAATCGAGGTGACGGACAATCTCCAAAGACACAAACAAATATAAAATCGCCAAACTTTTGTGGCCGACTTTACCTTGTAAGATCCGCTCTTAACGCGAGCAGTGGGTCAGATAAATCTGCTTTAACGCGCGCGTCGCTCCGTTCATTATACCGGTAAGATATACGAGACAAATAGCGGAATAGCCGACATACCACGGGTGGGGGACACAGTTAGGTAACGCAGACATCCGGATGACTTTTTCCTCGTCTGTCTTCATATTGCGACATATGGACTTTGTTCCAGGGATTGGTGCTATGTGGAAAAAACCATGGTCTGGGATAATTTTTTGTTTGTTTCTTTTATCGCGCCGGAGAGTTGTTTAGGTTTTAACGCATAATCGGAATTTCCTTATCACATATTTTGCAGATGTCATGTTCGATGACAATCAGGCCCTATGTATATAACTAATCGTTTAATAGTCTTAATAAATGCTTCAATAAAATACGATGGAAAACATAAATGTGTACGTCATGCATTTGGAATACGAGTAGATGTGTGAACTATTCTATAACATATACACTAGTATTTCAATTAACAGATATCAATACATTGAATCCTAGCGTTATTTTTCCCTCAAAGTCAAAAGGGATATTAACGAAGTTTCTTACTATTTTTATCGATGATTCTTTGTAGACACCAGCCATGCAGTGCTAGTTAAAGAATTGATAAGCTTTTTTTGCATTTCATCGGTGTAAGTATTTTCGAGAAAATAAGCCAAAGTTGAATATATATATATATATTTGATATATTGTTTTGGTGGGTTGGAGGGTTTGAAGCAACAAGACGATACCGCACAAGTACGACAAATATAACCGCCAAGAATACACGTATAGCATGTGTCGTTTTTTCGTGTTAGCGTTTCCGGTTTTAAGGGCATCAAAACGACAACATACCAAAACCACAACACACCAAAAATCAGACAGTGGAAATCCATTGCTACTTATTGGGCTAGATTATCTAATATGCTTGACTATATTGTAAATAAACAAGTTGCACTTTGCACTGTATCTGCAGCAAATAGATCATGCAAGAACTGGGTTTTCTATGTTGATAATATATTAAAAACTTGTGATGCACAACAATATTGTAACATGGTAACATTATTGTTTCAATTCCAAAGCATGCTATTGTCAATAAAGTTACCAGCAAGATGCAAGAAAAAAATGTTTCAGAATGGCTGGAATCTTTAAATAGTGCGACAGGCCCTTCTGGTCGTGGTGGTAATAAGTTGCGTACGTATCGGCTGTTTAAAAATGATTACCAGACCGAAATGTATTGCACACTTATTATGCCCCCACGACATCGTGCTACATTTAGCAAATTCCGCTGCGGTGTCGCTCCTTTGCGCATAGAAACGGGGCTGTATAAGGGCTTAAGTGTACCTGAACGAAAATGTCCGTTTTGTTGTTATATTGAAGACGAAAGCCATGTACTTCTAGATTGCTTTTTGTACGATGACATAAGACACTCTTTATTTGAGAAGGCTAAACTTGTAGATAATACATTTGCTAGAATGTCTAAAAATGAACAATTGATATTCCTTTTCACAAATACTGAAATGATACGTTATTGTGCCAAAACCTGTTTTAATATTCTACAACGTCGTATTTTATTCCTGTGTAAATAATGGCATTGTACTTTCTGTAATCATATGCACTTTTATTTGCGTTTAGGTAATCATTGCTAATCAGTTCACACAAGATCTGATCTTGGATGATATTCGGTTTGCACCTTGATAATATATTTTTCATCGACGCGTCAGAGTGAAAGAGTAACCCGAGCAATGTGAGGAGATATATGTCCTACGGACACTTGTCTTGTGTTTGTGTCTAAGTCAATCCTTTATTCGAATATAAGTATGATTGCATGAAATGTGTACGGAAAAGCTTCACAAACATATGAATGGTGATTTCAATATTAACGTAAATGTATCGTGTAATTAAAAACATTACATTTTTAAATGAATATTTTTAAATTTCTTATGATTGATAATGAAATATGTTGTGTCACTACATACATAAGACTGTTCGGGAAGGATTCGCCGTTTAAATCCTTTATCTTTAATGGAGATGTATGAGTTAACGGACTAAAACGTTTCGATATAAGACATTTAGAGTGAAAGAAATCCCCTCGAACCCGGACGTGTCTGCAATCGTTTTCAGACGACAAAAACTATGCCCATTTGTAATACTCGTGGGAGATTGATGTTCGTTTTACACGTGAACCTGTAAGCTTATCTGCTATGAACATGCCATACATGCAGTGCACTTGGCGAACTTAAATTCGTTAAAAGGGTGTTTTGACTAATTTTGCGATTAAAAATGTCATACATTACGAAATACTATTAAACAAAACTACGATACAATTGTGCGTTTCTTATATATTTCGGCGTTGTTTATGGTATATAAGTGCGTCCTTGTGAGCCGGGATCATGTCTTATTTAATCCCGTTCAACACCATAGGGTTATGATGTCGTTTTAGAAAGGTACATTTGTATTACTGCTAAGAACCTATAAGTATGCTTAATAACTTTCAGTAGTTTTATCAATTTACTTTCAATATTGTGCATGTCATTTACTTTAGGAATATGTTTATCCTAAAGGTATATATGTTGTCAACAAAACGTTAGCTTAAATTCATCATAAGATTTTTAATAAGACGGGCCCCTGGAGGATACTTGATGACCATGTGTCTTTAAACAGCTGCATCACATTATTTAATTTGATACGATAAACAGTGGTATATACGGAAAATTTAAATATAATTTAGTTGTCTTAATAGTAGTGGTAGTAGTAGTATTGTTTAAAAGTGTGACTATTTATGCTTTAAGTCGTCGATATGCCTCTTTAAAGGCCGACAAAGCGAGGATGTCACCAAACGATTACATCACCCAGAACAATCCCATCTGTGTACTCTTCGAAGCATTAATAACTTAATACCCCGCATTTGATTGGCTGTTATGTACAGACTTTGACGAATCGGGACCACGGTTTCAAAATCGATCAAGCAGGCGTTCAAACTTTGCCCGACAAAATGTCTGCCATTTGCGATAATAACAAATTGAAACATCAGACATTAACACTTAAGTACCAAATATTATACATTATTGCAGTCTAGTTTATACTTGGCCAACATTTGTGCCGGTTAGGCGACTCTTATTCAATTACTTTCCTGCTCGCATATCTTAACTTGACTACTTCTCGGTATATAACAAAATATAATGTGAAAAAATGTAATAAACTGAATTCAAAGTTTTTATTAAATGACGATACAGAGTTAAACAAAAGTGTACAGCTTTGATTGTATCATCATATTAGATATTCATAATTTAAATTATTATTTTGCAAACGGGTGTCTGAACATTTAAAGCCTCTGACCTTGAAATGAAGTACATGTTAATTAACACATATAGATGCAATTTGAAAGTGTGCAAAATTGTCATAACATCTATAGCCTAGTTAGCAAGTAATTTATTATTTTTCAAACGGTACCGCTTTTAAAACCGAAAGTAGGATTTCTATGCGTATACGTCCATTTCGACAAACGCGATTTTTAAGCGCAAAAAAGACGGATTTCTATCTTGTAACCGCCAGATATATACTAATTGGCATAGATAAATTTAAATATATAGCCAAGTTAGCAAGTAATTTTTTATTTTTCAAACGGTACCGCTTTTAAAACCGAAAGTAGGATTTCTAGACGTATACGTCCATTTCGACAAACGCGATTAAGTTGTAAAAGCAAAAAGACGGATTTCTACCTGGTAACCACCATATATATTCTAATTGGCATAGATAAAATATGTTTCTTATTAATAGTTAAATTTACTATGCCAAATAAGTTGTGTGGCTTTAAGGACACCGTTATACGGATGTGCCCACTTGTGAATAATATAATAATCATAAATAAAAAAATCATTTAGGTAAATGTGAATATCGCATAAAAAAACTATTAGTCACGAAACAACACTTTTTCGCCAAACTGATATTTAGTCTGGAGATTTTTATTTTTGCAGGCACGCCTGGCTTATCGCACAGCTAGGCTATATACATGTATCTAGCTGCCTTCATCCTTTCTGCCTCACTACCTCATTTTAGGCAGTATCACCAAGAAGTTGTTATCGGTATTTTGCTTTATCCGTTTTTGCGGATTTTTTTTTTTAAATTTATCCGATCTTCACTTAACCTGTAATTGTATATTACCTTATCTTAAAATAACTTGCTATTTTAAAGCTTCATTTTTTAAACGGAAGTGGGCATGCCTAGTTTACAAGGCGGATTTTGTACAATACTGGATGCTTAGCTAATATTAACTGTTTCTTCGTGATTATTTTCACACGACTTGTTTAAGTATGCCTCCTTATTCCAGATGTTCAATATATAAATGGATTGGCTCGCGATTGAAAAGTATTTGACTATCTGTTCTGACATTTTTCTCCGCCAATAGCCGCTACTTCTCATTAAATGCAGGAGATAATTCATCGTAGTGGGCAGTATTCCGCAGTCCATTTTACCGTTACATAATTTGACATCGAAGGATTAGTCTACTGAATCTAGTATCATGTACTTTGTTCGAGTTTTTGCAATAACATGCATTTAAAGTTAGCTAAGTCGATAGGTTCAATAAAACAACTCGTATAAGCATAAGAAACTTTAAAAAAAAAAAACAACAAGCAAACTGGTGTTCGACCAATTTAAAAAATTAAACCAGTTCATTATATCTAACAACACAAAATACTATTTAAAAATATATACAACCCAAAGGACATATCTAAAGGATTTTCAATTTGTTCCTGTTAAGTAGTCCATCTCATCCTTTCCCGCACCTTTGGGAAACAGAAGCCTTTTTTGTATCTAGTGAAATTTCTATATTCAATTTTCTAAAATATTCAAAGATAAATGTAAAAGGCGAAACATATCATCTTACTTATAAAATTGCGAACAAATATTCCTCCCTCGACCCCTGCGAGTTTCGACTCCTTACCTATACCGGTTATGATCTCGGATCTGCCCCAATTTCGCCCCAACCAATTATTGCACAATCGCTGCCCTTTTTGCGTTATGTAAGTCTCAATTATAATACGCAAATAACAATATATTAATATAAAATACAATGTATATACAAAACACATTAATTTTGACAAAAACGGCGCCAATCTGTTAACAGATTAATATTAAACAGGTTCTTCTTCGTTAATATTTAACTGCGATAAAGTTGTCCTAGTGAAAAGTCGTTCTTTTTGCAACATTTCTTCTGTTTCCATGACATCGGTCTGCCTGGTCGTTGTTTGGGGCCCCGTATGTTCCTGAATTGACGAAGAAAGGACGCGTCCTGACACATTTGATTCCGTTTCCTGCCCCAAAGGTACTCCTTATGCGGACGTTCTGATTTTGGAGCCGTTTTGGTATATGCGTCGCTTTTTAGCATTTATGGTTGGGGTTGTGTTTTCGCTTGGGTTAAATCTTCGCAGCCGTATAGACGCTTGATTCTCAAAACATCCAAAGAACTCAGATTGAAACGTTGCCCAACGATCCGTTCGTCGACCGTGTCATCTAGTATTTTGATTGTTTTAAAATTATCGTCAATGGAGAACTGGTTAGTTTTGTAGTGTAGTATCGAGTAGTAGTCGTATGCAGTGAGCAGATTCTGTGAGTTCTTGTTAATGGTAAAATCTGATTTGTGATCTGAAATGAAACCACGTGATTGTTAGAACTTTAAATACATATTGTGCGTTATAAGTGGATTTTGATTTTCTTCGTATTCAGTCTTTTCGTAGTTTTACAACGGCGTTGAGTTCACCTACTCACACTTTGCGTGGGAAAGATGTTTTTACCAGTACTAAGTGCTCATACTTGTAATGTCCCTGATAAATGGCCTGCTTGAGGGAGATATATAAGCAGAATGGTCGTAGAACGAATGAATAATGGCAACGGTGCGTATCAACCATTTGATACAATAGTCATACCATGATAAACATACGAATGCAGGCACACTAATCTTAATTTGCCAATCGCCAAACTCCCATCTCTTGCAAATCTATTCTAAAATCCGTCGTAAACCAATATATTTTGGCAGTTGTAATGAGATTAAATATTACAACTCAAATCATACGTCATTATTTAAGATAAATTAAAAATACACCGCATTGCGTTTTGTGCAAAGAAACATTTGAATATCTCAAATACATGTATACCAAATCGGACGTTATGATGCAGGATTTCTATGAAATGGTCTCTGTCGGGTCGCGTGTGCTCGTGCCAAAAGCCGAGTACGTGTAGTAATTCGTGCATGACGATCCCGCGCGTGACACAGTCGGAAGCACGTGACACGGAAACAGTCTGGTTGCCCCGCCCTTGACGTCCGACTTCGCTGTAGCATCTGTAAACATACGCATAAAAAACGTGGATTCAATTTGGTAAATCATATCAGCTTTGGATATGCATTATGTACAACTTCCCTCATAGAATCTAAAGTAACTATAAACAATAACAATACATGTAAATGGATATATGATATTAAAATTTCACAAAATAAGAACGTGCCCACACTCCAATAAAAATGTTATATTCTAGTTCTGCAATAAGAACATGTATATAACTTAACATCTAAATTTCTTTAACGAAATTGCTAGAATTATTAATCAAGACTATACGCAGTAGTGTAGATATAAGGAATACAGTAAAGAATATTCCCAGTCAAGCATGAGGTGATATGTGCAAAGTCGAGACTTCACCCTGAAGTGCTCGATGCATCTAATGCAAATTAACGACTTAACACAGAAGTGCTCTACGTCATTAATACAAAGCAGAGAATATAGACAGTAGTGCATGTGGTCATGGTAGCAAGGTCAATCCTATATCCACAAGCGCTACACAGAATTGATAATAAGTCACAACTTGACCAATATCATTGAGGTAATGACTACAAGTTGAAGACAATATCCATAATTGCTTCAGATAATGGATACAAAGTGATTACTATACCTAGTTGTGCTGCAGCTAATTCATACTTCATGTATACCCAGAAGTGATGGAGAAAAGGAATACAATATCAAGTCTACCCTGAATGGTGCTGATGATAACGAATACCAAAATCAAGACTATACACCCAGTAGAGTTCAGAGTAATGAAAACAAAGTCAATAATATACCCAGTAGTGCTGGAGGTTATGAAAACAAAGTCAAGGTCGATGGGTGACCTCGGGATGAACTTAACGCACTCGGACGTGACTTTCATGATGTAGGACATCACCTCGAGGATTGTTTGCACTTCCGTTTCGTCTGCAAAACATCGAAAATGGTATAAAGAAAACAGTATGAACAAGTGATGTGTTTGTCAAACACTATGCCCCCTTTTGAGCGATTTTGACCAATATATTTGACCTATGACCTTGAAGGATGACCTTTACCTTTCACCAAGACAGGCCAAAAACAATATACCCCCTCTTCTTCGAATAAGGGGGCATAAAAAGCCAGTGCTTCGATGGGGAGAAAAATGCCGCATACAGCTTCAATTTTGAATAAACATTAAATATTGCAAAGCAAACATCGCTGACAGTCATTGTACTTATTATAGTAGCAATTGAAATAAAGCCAATC
Organism: Dreissena rostriformis; assembly: GCA_007657795.1. Classification (NCBI taxonomy): domain Eukaryota; kingdom Metazoa; phylum Mollusca; class Bivalvia; order Myida; family Dreissenidae; genus Dreissena; species Dreissena rostriformis. The sequence goes on from VMBQ01004463.1 coordinate 63,297, forward strand.
AATTGAAAGAAACATTGCAAAACATGCTTTAATCACTGCATCAAAAACAACGACATTACTTAAGTATCTGAAAATGATACTTCACACACTCTTGTATAGGTTCTAACTGATTGTATTGGTTCATAAAATTCCAACACAAAACAAAATTATAATCAAAACTTACTAAGTATTGGGTCCAGTGCATACGGCACCACTCCGCTGGACCAGAGCGGGTTGGATGCCACCATGGGGTCGCGCCGCGGTGATTTGGCGGGCTCAACTGAAGCGTTACCGTAACTAGCCTGGTTTTCAACAGAAAAAGCACATTGACGTCTTAGTATTTTTTATGACTTATTAACTTTATGTACAAATATATTATATATTTCCGCCGAAATGTGTTTTAATAAAAGAAAGATTTACAGTCTTTGCACTCTTAACTCCTCTCTATCATTTGAATCCCTTTTTGAAGTTCTTTTCGACTCATGCTCAACATTTAAAAAAATAACATCACGATGTAATTATGCATTTCACAAGAAAATAAGCCAAGGGCTATAACTTCGTAAATATTAAAGACGTAGGACTAGTGTTTAAATTGTCAAATTAAGTTACTAACCATATCTTGATGCATGTCTACGAAGGAAATCTTCACGTCTCCTTCTACCAGCATACAGTTCGTAGGCATTTCTACGTCTGAAAGACAAAGAAATGTACATTATGGGCCATTTGTCAAAAGGATAAATCCATAGTCCGTTTACCTGTTTTATTTATTTTCGAAGTTGCAAATTCGAGTCCTGTAGAAAAATGATCTCCTCTATTGGGCCATTGGAAATAATAATATAAAGATTCGTTTAGTTGTAACCAGAAATTGAAACGTCTGAAACTGCCATGTTTTAATTAGTCGTTTGTTATGAAAGAAAGCAATTGAAACTGCTTTAATTGCTAACTTAAGAAATTCAACAATTTTATTACGAATGAAAGAAAATGAACTATTGTATTACCGATCTACTTACTGTGATTCTCTAGCGGATCAAAATGACGTCGCCGATGAACCTGAAAATTATTGAAATGTTAATGAGAGCTCAATGAAAGAAAACAACGAGAAGCACATGCATACCGTTTGAGATAAAATCTTCAAACTTTCAACACATTGGTTCAATGTATGTTTCTAGGTTTCTCGGTTTTGGGCTGGATTCTCTCTTAAAATGGAATAATTAATATGTACCATTCTTATTTTAAAACATAAATACGCTACAGGTATGTCTACGGGGCAGCAAAGTTTACTAAAATAAACAACAACACATATCCTTCACAAGAAAAATATATGTAAGTGCTGAGAGTTAACGAATACTTCGTAAAATAAAGTTAACCCATTAACAAAAAAGTTTTTTTTTATGCGACAATATATTACATTTGAATTTCCCGCGACGTTATCCGAACATTTACGAGCGAACGCGAGATTTGGTTCCGGCAGCGTCCGAAGCATGACGTAGTTGCCCGTTATCTAATGTAGTTTGAAAAGTAGGTCACTTGTATTTATTTATAACTTGTTTACATTTAAAAGGTCGTTCTTTCGATTTCAATTATTAGATAATCATTCATAAGTTTATAAGTTCAAACAGCGTTTACTGTATTGCTTTGTATATGTAATGGAACTTGTGTGTATGCAATCGCGTGTACCTGACTTTAAAAGAACTGCACAATTTAATTCTTATAGTACCGTGATACTAAATTGAAAAAAAAAACTTGCATAAATTATGCAAATTAACGCAAACCGAATGAATCCGATCCTGACTCGAGATCATCCGTAAAACGAAACAAGATGACATCGTGACACGATTATAAGATGCTAAAAAAGTTGCATAATGTTTGTTATTTAACGTTTTTACACCGATGTTACTTGCTTTAGGGTCTTCCTATTGGAATTAACCTTCGTATGGCACTTTTTATTGTTGGAAGTTTTTATAAAGCATAATAGTATTGGAAAGTGTTTGCAGATCTTTAAATCTGCGCTCCAAACCTTCCACTACGAACAAAAACAGAAAAAGAAGATTGAACAAAAATTAAAGAAATAAAACAAAAGCCAGAATTGGTTAAAAAGAACCAAAATATTTATTCTGGAAAAAAAGAACACGAAATAGAATGGCGTTTACAAACAAAAAACACACTGAAAACGTATTTGCAAAACGAATAAAGTGGCATTTAAAATGAGCGTATGGTAATTTACTCACCTGTTCTACAGGAAAGGGTCTGGCTTCCATAGCAACAAACACCATCCCAGCAACAATTATCGGCAATGGTGATACGACATACATCGTGCCTGCAATACAACAACAACAAGGGTTCACGTTAATGTCCTGCGCCAATGTTGTTATTATTGTTGTTCTTGACATATCTTTTGTTTTCGATTTTGTTTACGCACAATTTAACATACTTGCATAAACATGTTCTATATTTTATGTATAAATAATATGGAAATGACCTCGGTCATAATGATGATAATGATAAAGTTGTGGATAATGGTGTTGATAATGATGGTGATAATGATCATCTTGATTTAAATAAAGATATTTACTCTGTCTTATCAGTATACCAGAGAGGCATGGCGAAGATAATGATATTGAGTTTTTGTTATTTTTGTTTTTGTTGTTGCTGCTGCTGCTGTTGTTGCTGTTGTGATGCTGATGCTTTTGATGATGATAATTGATGTTATTGATCATATTGACGAATTAAACCTAACATTACGGAACACAAATCAATTGTGTTAAGTAAATCTCATGCAAAACAATTATAGTAACCAACGTACAATAATCTGGAGAATTTGTAATTAAACATGCATACACACACACACCAAATATATATCTCGTTTCAATCCAACACAAATAGCAAACACTTAAGAGTCTATGAAAATGTTAGATACGTTTTGATTGTTAATCGGCGCGTTAGATTTTATTGCTCGACGGTGGGAAAACCCATGTATGACGTCAAACACGGTAAACTTGTACAACCATTGATACATCTTGATTTCAAACAATGCGGAAACGATATTTTGCTGCGGACAGAGATAGAGTGTGAATATCCTGCTGTTATTGCTCGGGATTAAATTGTTTGCAACACTCAAGAAATAGTTGATTTGGGGACGTATACGTGTTTTGATTCGAGCAGTTCGGATATGCGTTTATTACGTATGTTAACGTCCGTAGCTGAGTGATTGCGATGTTATTGATGAGGATGATGATGATGATGATGAGGAGGATTTTGGTGATGATTTTGATGATGATGATTTTGATGATGATGATGATGATTATGATAATGATGATGATGATGATGATGATGATGATGATGATGATGATGATGATGATGATGATGATGATGATGATGATGATGATGATGATTATGATGATGATGATGATGATGCTGATGATGATGATGATGATGATGATGATGATGATGATGATGATGATGATGATGATGATGATGATGATGATGATGATGATGATGATGATGATGATGATGATGATGATGATGATGATGATGATGATGATGATGATGATGATGATGATGATGATGATGATGATGATGATGATGATGATGATGATGATGATGATGATGATGATGATGATGATGATGATGATGATGATGATGATGATGATGATGATGATGATGATGATGATGATGATGATGATGATGATGATGATGATGATGATGATGATGATGATGATGATGATGATGATGATGATGATGATGATGATGATGATGATGATGATGATGATGATGATGATGATGATGATGATGATGATGATGATGATGATGATGATGATGATGATGATGATGATGATGATGATGATGATGATGATGATGATGATGATGATGATGATGATGATGATGATGATGATGATGATGATGATGATGATGATGATGATGATGATGATGATGATGATGATGATGATGATGATGATGATGATGATGATGATGATGATGATGATGATGATGATGATGATGATGATGATGATGATGATGATGATGATGATGATGATGATGATGATGATGATGATGATGATGATGATGATGATGATGATGATGATGATGATGATGATGATGATGATGATGATGATGATGATGATGATGATGATGATGATGATGATGATGATGATGATGATGATGATGATGATGATGATGATGATGATGATGATGATGATGATGATGATGATGATGATGATGATGATGATGATGATGATGATGATGATGATGATGATGATGATGATGATGATGATGATGATGATGATGATGATGATGATGATGATGATGATGATGATGATGATGATGATGATGATGATGATGATGATGATGATGATGATGATGATGATGATGATGATGATGATGATGATGATGATGATGATGATGATGATGATGATGATGATGATGATGATGATGATGATGATGATGATGATGATGATGATGATGATGATGATGATGATGATGATGATGATGATGATGATGATGATGATGATGATGATGATGATGATGATGATGATGATGATGATGATGATGATGATGATGATGATGATGATGATGATGATGATGATGATGATGATGATGATGATGATGATGATGATGATGATGATGATGATGATGATGATGATGATGATGATGATGATGATGATGATGATGATGATGATGATGNATGACCAATGTCCCTATGAAGTTTCATGATCCCAGGCGTAAGCTTTCTTGAGTTATCATCCGGAAACCATTTTCCTATTTCCAGTCAACCATTTTACTGCTTCAGGTCACTGTGACCTTGACCTTTGACCTAGTGACCTGAAAATCAATAGGGGTCATCTGCCGGTCATGACCAATGTCCCTTTGAAGTTTCATGATCCCAGGCGTAAGCGTTCTTGAGTTATCATCCAGAAACCATTTTCCTATTTCCAGTCACTGTGACCTTGACCTGTGACCTTGACCTTTGACCTAGTGACCTCAAAATCAATAGGGGTCATCTGCCAGTCATGATCAATGTACCTATGAAGTTTCATGATCCTAGGCCTAAGCGTTCTTGAGTTATCACCGGAAACTATCTGGTGGACGGACAGACGGACAGACGGAACGACGGACCGACATGTGCAAACAATATACCCCCTCTTCTTCGAAGAGGGGCATAATAACATTTAAGGATTTAGCAACGTTTCATTTGCACGAAGTCACAATTACAATCACAAACGTCATTCTATTCATCATCATTTCAATCATTATCTTCAATGGCATCACCTCTACATCTTTCTTAAGCGATTTGTAATCAAACACAGATGTATATACGTTGTTTCTTACGACATAGAATCGAAGTGTCGCAAAATCTCTAAAACAGGATATAAATACCAGACAAAAACAAAATCTTCAAACTTGTGTTGAGAATTTTTTCGATGCGACCAAATCTGCTATCGAGAAATGGATCAGGTAAGACTGGAAACGCGTATATATACCAGTAAGATATACGAAACAAGTATTCAAATTACCGACATGCCATGTGGCCATAGTTACGTAACGCATACGTCCGGATGACTTTTTCATTGTCTGTCTTCAGGATGAGACATTTGGACTTGGTTTTCGAGATTGAAGCAATGTGGTAAAAAAACATGGTCTGGACGATACTTTTTTTGTTCGGTCTTTTAACGCGACGGAGAGTTGTGTATTACCCGGAGTTAGAATATCATTTTGCTAGCAGACGACATGTTCGTTTGGAAATCAGGGCCAATGTATGTAAGTAATCTTACACTTGTCCCAACTTACGCTTAAATAACATATAATGGATGAAGTTGACGTGTACACCATGCATTCGATACACGAAGCGACACGCGATATTTGTACTGTTCAAATATCACTGTTTAATATCGCCTGTCGACTCTCGCGTTTTTTAAACGGTGTTACAGTAATTTTTAACCATTTATTATGATGCAAATGCTTGATGACGTAAAAAATCCTCTTTTGTCTCCCTTGATTTTTTGAAAACGCGAGAGTCGACAGGCGATATTATTACAGCGATATTTAAACAGTACAAATATCGCGTGTCGCTTCGTGTATCGCGCAAAGTATCGTGCGTCGCTTTGAGTATCGCGCAAAATATCGAGTATCGCTTCGTGTGTCGTATGACGCGGTCTGAAATTAGACCGCGATACGCGAGATTCGGAAAATATGGGCGATATTTGAATAATAAAATATCGTGTATCGCTTGGTATGTCGCGCAAAATATCGTGTGTCGCTTCGTGTTTCGTGTGTCACCCTTTGAACGCGAGACACAATATTTTGCGCGATACTCAAAGCGACATTTGCCTGATACACGAAGCGACACACGATATTTTGCGCGATAAACGAAGCGACATGCGATATTTACCACGATATATCGCCTTTTGGGCTACCTACACAAGGGCGATATTTCGTTGTACATTCTTGCGCGTCGCTTTGTGTATCGCGCAAAATATCGTGCGTCGCTTCGTGTGTCGCGCAAAATATCGTGTATCGCTTCGTCTGTCGTGTGTCGCCCTTGGTGAAAGAAGGGTGAGATTATAGATGCCACTATCCGGATTCCGTAGATTTTGGATAGAACCTCACTTCATTAAAGCCTGATTCTTGCAAAAGTTTCCGAACGTTTGATGCCCATGACTTTGAGTGAGGGTTATCAAATTCTTTTTCAAATTGTCTACATGCATATACATGTACGTGCAGTCTGCGCATACAATACACTTGAGAAATAATTTCAAAAATTTAAACAGAAAAAAAGAAGAGTTTATGCAAATATTGTAACGTGTTCTTACCAGATTTTTTTTTAATCTTAAACGTTTGCAATTCAATTAATCTTGCTATAAACTATAGGTCCTTTATAAAGGAATAGAATATTATGTTAAAAAAAAATATGAATACAAGAACGGTAGTGTTACCAAGGTAACAACGAGTGAGTCGAGTTCGAATCCATGCAATCCACAACAACATTAGCACAACTTCCTTGGAAATAAGTGGATCTACATTGTTTCTTATAAGACAATTGTGCGGCCCTATTTCCATGGATTTAGGTTTTATTTTTACGACATCAGACTTCCAACGCTATCAGCGATTTGATTTTTCTTATTGCAATAAATTGTATATTATAATAAGCCGAACATATAAAATGCACTACTAACGAACCGCGCTGTTACTAAGCTGTTATAAATATGTGTATATACTTGTATCGTTTGTATGCATGTAGCGCATAGTATAAAGTGCATTTAGTGCATTCTAATGCTAATGCCATATTGCACATGTGCATTTATTGCATTTTGAACAGAAACGTCGCTCAACAGCTGAAATGAATACAATTGCATACGATTTATCAACAAGAGGATGGTCTTATGCACTTCCACATCAAGTTTAATAGTTCACACACACAATATCTTTGTTAAAGTGCCAATAAACAATTCGCAAAAGTAGTTCCGAAATTATAAATAAAGAAACACGGAAACAATAAAGACATTATCAAGAGAGAAATTCATCTTCTTGTCTTTTATTTAAAGCCCCGGCCCAATGTAAGCACTGGTGGATACGGCACTCCGGGATCCCCAAGATCAAGATCCGGGACGATCCGTAGACTTTTGGGATTTTTTAGCATTGATGGTCTTCCAAAGTCACACACCCCGGTGACAACAAGAAATCCACAGGGAGCAACTCGTACCATCACGGACATACCCGGTAGCAACACGAAATCAACAACCCATCCACACGGACTGTCCCTTCGGCGCTACGTACTATTACACGGCAGAGAAACGGATATCCTCGGATTAACACGGCATCTACACGGACTATCCCGAACCAACACGACAACGACACGGACAAACACGGCAGCGATATGAACCAAACACGATCTGCCCTGGACCGACAATAACTGGTATTAAAGCAGGTTGATTTTCGGGATTCCATCACTTTCGGATCGATTTCGAATTGCCCGTATATATACGAACATCCCCATAATCCGTGTTTCTTCGTGTTCCTCCGTGATACTCCGTATTTTCACCGTGTTTGCACCTTGATAGCACGCAGTATATCAGGCATCGTCCGTGTTATTCGGAGTTCTTATGTGATAGTCCGTGTATCCGCAGTCTTGCCACCGTGTTTGCACCGTGTTGATCCGTGATGGAAGCTTTAAAACCAAACTGTACCGGCTTGTTTCGTATTACCGCCGCGAAGGGTCCGGAGACAACCGTACAACTGCCGTCATGGTCCTTGATGGTTCGGGGTCTGAATTTTGTTCCCGAGCTGTCAAGGACACACACGGACAACCAAGGCATAACAACTGCTGTCCCCGGACCCTATACGACAGCTACCAACCGGGAAGCTGCCATCTTCCCGGACCGTCACGGATCAACACGGCATATTTGAACTTCCCAAAACTGCCGTGTTGGCCGCTCGGAGCCCCAAGGACATTACCGGTTGTTCCAGGATCGGCATGGAGCTACACAGCGGCTACACGGTTCACATGCCGGATCGTGCCGGATCGTACCGGATCGTGTCGGATCTGATCCGGGTTGATCCGGCATCTATATGGGACTGGGGCTTAAGACAAGTGACCACTTTCCTATAGATCTTATAAAACATTTTATTCGTATTGTTATGAAAACATTATACCATGAACATTCTAAAATATAAATAATGTCCGTTTGATCGTTGTTGATCAGTAAACAAAGATTTCAACCGCGCGACCTGATAAATAGATGCGTATTATGCTGCGTTTACATTATGTTTCCGGCACTCACGGCAGTCCCGTTTGTCCGAAACGTATCGCGCCGTGTGACTGTTGCAATGTTTGACCTTTAATCCAAGGTTTGCTAGGTTGTGCAAAGTTTCCTCACGGTTTATCAAGGTATCCGTGACGTGCCGTAGAAGCGAAAACGCGGCCCTTCGACGGTGCGCTAAGTTTTCATCCACGGTCTGCCACGTATGTATAAATGTTGCTTCAAGGTACGATGCGTTCTTTTAAGTTCCCGCACGTTGTTTGCGTTTGTCATGCAGGTCTGATACGTTGTACACGTTGTCATTCATGTGTCACGTTCTGTCAAGGTACCGTGTGGATCAAACGTGGACATCCGAGAGGTTTCGGGCACGATTGTGCTCCCGGTATAAATGAAAACTCTCAAGCAACAGTATTTATTAGTACAAAATAATTCAACTCACATGGATGTGAACGACGAGGATGATTTTGTGTTTGCCTGCTTATTTGAAGCATTAATAAACTATTTGCGTTGTAAAGAGCTGAAAGAAGCACAAAATTCCTGGAAAAGACGAAGAAGGAGGTCAAGGTCCCTGTGGGTTCGTCCATGGCTATCGGAAGCTAGAAGGCAGCAGCAAGGGCTTTCAGACTGAAATGAAAGCTTCCTGAATAGCACGGTTTTTATATATTCATCTTCAGACCGCGCGAATCGTGTCAGACCGTACAACAACTGGCCGTAACGCATCTGCCTGCAAAACGCAACACACCGTAACGGTGTAACGGCAAAACGGCTGTCAATTATCCTAGCTTGCCGTGGGAATCTTGACCAAACGTAACAAAACTGGATAGATACTTAACATGCCGGGGAATGAATAGGATATCCATCAAGTACGGACCCTTTTCGGGTTCTGTTACGGCCTGCTACGTTATGTCAAGTTTTGTTGCGTTTAAAAAGTTCTATCACATTTCTCATTTCCGCCGTGGCTGCCGTGGCAAATTTTTTGCCAGTTTGACATTTTGGCACGGCAACCACGGCAATCCCGTTGCGTCACGTTTGGCTATCCCGTTCCCCTACGTTGCCTCACGTTCATCCCGTTTCCTCCACGGTGGCCAGAAACGTGATTGCCGTGGTCGACGGGAACATAGTGTACACGCAGCATTACAGCGGAAAGTGGTTTGTTTGTTAATTTATATGTAAACAAATACAAATTGACAATTATCTCTCGACTATAAGAAAAACAAGTATGCTAAACAGATGTATTGATTACAATAGCACGCGCATTTAAATTACATTTGCAGCAAAGTGGAAGATACGGGAAATGTTTGTCAATGGACTAATAAACCAATTTATGCCTAGTGGACTCTCCCATCCTTCTAAATTGGATCAATTTATTTAAAAAATTAAGGATGTCTAGTATTTTTATTTCTATATTTAGAATATTTCTTACAGAAATTTCTAAAAGCAAACAGCGCAGACCCTGATGAGACGCCGCATCATGCGGCGTCTCATCTGGGTCTACAATGTTTGCCAAGGCCTTATTTCTAGACGCTAGGCATAAATGGGTTAATTAAACAATGTCACTGACTCGTATTTAATTGACGAACATGCTTTGTAAATCATTAAAAAATTGACACGCTAGATGCAAAAACAAAACTAGCTTTTTAACATTTTAATCATCATGTTTGTATTTTCATACACAGTTTTGTTGTATTTTTTTCCAATTATTTACATCGTTGAACAATTCTGCGAATTTTCTATGAGCTTATGTGTACAATATTATCTCAGTATATGTTCCACATTTTCATCGGTTGTAAGTTTTAAAATCAGTTTTGCGATTCATTCATACGTTTAGTTTGCGTGAATGTGCTCTTCCGGAAAATTTCACCGTTAGCTTAACAAATAGCTCAATTTAACGGATTTAATAACGCACAACATAAAAGCTGTTGCATTCGCAATGCACGAAATAAATGTATTGTAGCAGCAATAAATTAATTTTGCGTAGAAGGATTTTCTTTATTTGTAATAGTTTAAGCAGGAAATTTACAAAATGATAACTAGACTTTAACATGTATGTATTTGTACAAATATGAGAAATATAAGTCCGTGTTTACAAAACTGATTAATTTGTTCAGTTGAAAAGTCAAAGCACTTGGTAGTCTGTAGTGCTAGCATAAAATCAAAGTTTTTAGCACACTATCTGCTACGTGGGCGACTTTTAAGTTCATTTCAGCTACCACCGATACAGCGTATCGTACACTTTGGTGGTCACGTGGTGCAGAAAGGAGAAGGCAGGCGGCGTCACGTAGCCACTTCCGGGAACGATGGTGCGCCACGTCATGGTGGTTCCCGTGTAGGGCGTGATGGAGGGCAGAGTAAATGGTTCGTACGTGGTTACGGTTGGGGCGGCCGCCTTGTGGAAGGCGTAGATGTCCGTTGTGATTGCCTGGAAAAAAGATGATATTGTTTACAACATTTTAATATGATAATAGGTGATGATAATTATGATGGTGCTGATAATACAATTAGTAATGATATTCATATGGTTAAACTGATGATGATGATGACGATGATAATGACGATGATGATGACGATGATGATGACAACGATGACCACTACGACGACGACGACGACGATGACGACGACGACGACGATGACGACGACGACGATGACGACGACGACAACGACGACGACGACGACGACGATGACGATGACGATGACGATGATGATGATGATGATGATGATGATGATGGATGATGGATGATGATGATGATGATGATGATGATGATGATGATGATGATGATGATGATGATGATGATGATGATGATGATGATGATGATGATAACGATGATGATAACGATGATGATAATGATGATGATTGTGATGATGATGATTGTGGTGATCACCATCATTATAATTATCATCATTATCATAGACTCCACAAAGAAAAAAATCATCTAATCGTCATCACTCAGATACTGACATCATATATCAAACGGACATTAACATACGTAATTTACGCATATCCGAACGGCCCGGCTCAGAACCGTTGGTTACGTCCGGGAATTATCTATTTCATTAGTTTCGCAAACACGTCAATCCCAAACAATCACACCAGGATTTGCTCTCTTGTTTTCTCTGTTCGCCAGCAAAGTACCGTTTCCGCATTGTTTGCAAACAGAGATGTATCAATGGTTGTACAAGTTTACCGTGTGTGACGTGACAAATGGGTTTGCCCGCCGTCGAGCAATAAAATCGAACGCGCCGATTAAAACAAAACGGAACTAAAATAAGCTTAGCCTTTAAGTGTTTGCCATTGGTTGATTGAAACCAGATATAAAGTTGATGTGTGTGCTTGTTACAGTATCAATCTTCAACAACAGTTTACTCTGATTACTACAGTTATTCTGCGTGTGTGTTTTAACACGATGGATTTTAAAGGTATTTTCCGTAATGTTGGTTCTCGCATATCATTCGTTAATTTTATCAATAACATCAATTATCATCATCAGAATCATGAGTGTCTCAGCAGCAGCAACAACAAAAACAACAATACAAACACAATATCATTATCACCGCCATCGTCGTCATGATGTGTTCAATAAGAACGATTTGTTAGTGCTACTCTGGTTTAATGATAGTAAATAGTGTTATTATCCGCAAAATGATCATCATCACCATCAACATCATCATCATCATCCGCATCGTCATCACCATCATCATTATGACCACGGTCATTCAAAACTTTATTTTACATAAAAATAAAAAAATAAAAATGTATGCAAACATGCTTAAAATTGTGTGTTAAATATAGAAAAAGTCGATTTCTAGAACAACAATGATAACAACATTGCCCGCACGAAATTGACGTGAACGCTTGTTGTTGTATTTCAGTCAAGATGTGTGTCGTATCACCGTTACCGATAGTTGTTGCTTGGATGGTGTTTGTTGCTATGGAAGTCAGAGCCTTTCCTGTAGAACAGGTGAGTTAATAAACCTAGTTTATGTCTCTCTTTATTCGTACGTTTTAAAACTGTTTAAGTATTTAAACACGCAATTCTATTTTTGTGTTCCTTTTTTCCAGAAGTAATACCTATTTTGGTTCGTTTAAACCAAGTGTTGAATTTGTTTTGGTTCTTTAATTTAAAAAAAAAATCTTCTATTTCTGTAATTGAAAACGTTTTTGGTCGTAGTGGAAGGTTTGGAGAGCAGATTTAACTTGTGACGGTGATGTGTTGTTGTTGTTGATTTTAGTAAACTTTGCTGCATCGTAGACATAATTGTAACGTAGTTATTATTTTTACTCACAATAAGAGAATAACAATCCAGCTCAAACCAAACCATAAGAACTGACATTTAATTGGAACCTACGCTTATGTTGGGGGATTATTCATATAATAATCGTATTCATGTACTCTTCGTTGTTTTCTTTCTTTATGTTCTCATGCGTAGTGGTTTCAGCGCTAGATTTTTACTCCAAGGGTCATTGGTTCGAGCCCAGGTGTGGATTACTTTTTTTCTTTCTTTAATTTTATTCTTGTTTTATACTGGAGCTCTTTAGTTCCAATGTTTTCCATATATCAATTTAAAGCATTTAATGACAAACTTCAAAACATGCCAAAATCTGTGAACAAGTCACTTTAACCTTTCAATAATTTTCAGATTTATCGGGAACCTCATTATGATCCGCTAGAGAATCAGAGTAAGTAGTTCGGTACTAAAATAGCTAAATTTCTTAATTCGTAATACAAATATTAAAATTCCTTTAGTTTAGTAATTTGAACAGTTCAACTTCCTTATCTTCATAACAAACGAGAAAGTAAAACATGGCAGTTCGAGACGTTCGAATTCTTGGTTACATAACAACGTATCTGTTTATTATTATTTCCAATGGTCAAAACAGAAGATATCGTATTTTTACAGGAGAGATCGGATACATCGATACTAAATAAAACAGGTAAACGGACTACGGATTTTCACATTTAAAAAATGGCCCATAATGTACGTGTTCTTGTCTTTCAGACGTAGAAATGGCTATGAAAAGTATGCTGGTAGAGGGAGACATTTTAGTGTACTACCAAGAGGTTAGTCACGCAGTTTTGACAATTTCAACACAAGTTCTTTTTTTCGTATCTACGGACATTTTGTCCGTTTCTTACTTTTCGTGTGAAGAGCATTATAACATAATGGTCTTATTTCCTCATGCTGAACATGAGTCGAAACGAACTTAAACGACCTTTAAGAAGTAGTTCATAGCATAAAGACTATAACTCAATAAAACACATCTTCGGGAACAGTACGGGCTTACAGTGGTACACTTGTCTTAAAATTAAGCGTTCATTTACCTCCAGTACAAACATATTTTGTGACAATCGTTCATCGATTACAATAATGTCAATGTGCTTTTTCTGTTGAACACTAGATGGGGTCCATTTGGCCCAGCGGAGTGGTGCCGTATACACTGGACACGCTTCTTAGTAAGTTTTGATTATAGTTGTATTTTGTATCATCATGGTATCAACCAACATCATCAGTTAGAACCTATACAAGAGTGCGTGAAGTATCATTTTCTTATACCTAAGTACTGCAATGTTTATTGCTTGGCAATATTTGATTTGCTGTTATAAAAAAGTAAAATTTGGGTCCAGCTGTTCAATTTGCAATATTTAATGTTGCCTCAAAATTAAAGAAATAAACGACATTTTAAACTGTTCTAAAGATACTTACAACGAAATCCTAAAACACGCAGAATATATAAGAATTATACAATGGCGCCATCCAACACCCTGCAATCTTTACATGTTGGCGCTATCAAAGCACTGTACGGTTTAAAAGACGCTTACAACCGTTTTCTTGCATACGGATTTCTGTATAATAATAATTATTAGACTTTCGATGTTTTGCAGACGAAACGGAAAAGCAAACAATCCTCGCGGCAATGTCCTACATCATGAACGTCACCGGCAAGTGCGTTCAGTTCAGCCCGAGGTCACCGAACGACACTGTCTTTATATTCATAACCTCCAGCACTACCGGGTATAGTCTTGACTTTGTGTTCCTTACTTCGATATCTACTGGATGTAGAGTCTTGACTTTATATTCATAACCTCCAGCAATACTGGGTATAGTCTTGACTTTGTGTTCCTTACTTCGATATCTACTGGATGTAGAGTCTTGACTTTATATTCATAACCTCCAGCAATACTGGGTATAGTTTTGACTTTGTGTTCCTTACTTCGATATCTACTGGATGTAGAGTCTTGACTTTATATTCATAACCTCCAGCAATACTGGGTATAGTCTTGACTTTGTGTTCCTTACTTCGATATCTACTGGATGTAGAGTCTTGACTTTATATTCATAACCTCCAGCAATACTGGGTATAGTCTTGACTTTGTGTTCCTTACTTCGATATCTACTGGATGTAGAGTCTTGACTTTATATTCATAACCTCCAGCAACACTGGGTATAGTCTTGACTTTGTGTTCCTTACTTCGATATCTACTGGATGTAGAGTCTTGACTTTATATTCATAACCTCCAGCAACACTGGGTATAGTCTTGACTTTGTGTTCCTTACTTCGATATCTACTGGATGTAGAGTCTTGACTTTATATTCATAACCTCCAGCAATACTGGGTATAGTCTTGACTTTGTTATCATTACTTTGAGCTCTTTTAGTTTAAACCTTATTAATTTTAGCTCGATTGCATCGAACGTCTAAGGGTTATTTAAAACTCTCTCGAGTCCGTTTCCTGGGACTAGAACCAATACTTGGTGTCTTTGGGGGAGATTTAAAGAACGCTCCCACAGTGGGGATCGAACTCATGAACCCCTGATCGCTAGGCGGACACCATATCCACTACGCCACGGCGACCTTAAAGCTCTTGAGGATGTTCATTATCTCCAGCACCATTTTGGGGTAGACTTGATTTTGTATTCCCTGCATCCATCACTTCTTGGTATAATATTGATTTTGTATACATTATCTTAAGCACTACGTTATATAGCCTTTAATTTGTATTCATTACCTCCAGATTATTTGGTATAGTATATTCTCGACTTTTTATTACTTTGATTGAAACCACGTGGTTTATTCTTAAATTTATATCTATTGCCTCCAGCAGCATTGCACAAATTGCACATCCAAAGCTCGTATGAGTTTATTAACGAATTCGAATCCACGCTTTTATGCGCATGTATTCAGATGCTACAGCGAAGTCGGACGTCAAGGGCGAGGCAACCAGACGGTTTCCGTCTCACGTGCTTCCGATTGTGTCACTCGCGGGATCGTCATGCACGAATTACTGCACGTGCTGGGCTTTCGGCACGAGCACACTCGATCAGACAGAGACCAATATATAAGCATCATAGATAGAAACATCCGATTAGGTATGTTTGATATATTCAAATGTTCCTATGCACCTAAACACAATGTTGTGTATTTTAAACTTATCCTAAATCATAACATATGATTAGGTAGGTGTTATATCATCAGAACTATAATATTGGTTTGCGACGGATTTCAGTATAGTTTTGTAAGAGATCTTAGTTTTGCGATTGGTAGAAAAGCTTTCCTAGAACAAGCATAAACGGATACGCCCGTAAATTCAGATTATCGTGTCTGCATTCGTATGTTCATCTTTGTTTGAGAAATGAACCATATGGTTGATCCGCATCATTGTCTTAATTAATTCGTTCTACGTTCATTCTCCGTATATCTCTGATTCATGTGGGCTAGTTGTCAGTGAGAGTCATAAGTATGATCACTTCCTACTGGTAAGCCCATCTTCCACAAGAAAAGCGTGACAATGGTAACTGAACGCCGTTGTAAACCTACAAGAAGGCTGAATGCAAATAAAATGTAAATAAACTAACAACGCACAACATGTCTGTTTATTTGAAACACGCAAATTGTTTCATTGCAGATCGCAAAGGAGATTTTACGATTAAAAGTGACGGACACAATCTGCTGATTGCATACGACTACTACTCGATTCTTCACTACAAGACTAACCAGTTCTCCAAAAACAACAATCTCAAAACAATCGAATTACTAGATGCAACTGTCGACGAACGGATCGTTGGGCAACGTTTCAATCTTAGTTCTTTGGATGTTTCGAGAATCAAGCGTATGTACAACTGCGAAGAATTAACCCAGTCGCAAATGCGATCTCAACAAGAAATGCTCAACAGAGACATCGCACGTACCGACATGGCTCCTGGTACCAGAACGTCCGCATTAGGAATACATTTGGTTGGGGACAAGCCATCAGCTATGCCAGGACGCGACCTTTCTACAATATTTCAGGAGCATACGAGACCACAGACAACGATCAGACACAATAACAACTTTCCACGTGGATAAAATTAACATTTTTCTTTCTATTTTGTTGCAGGGCAAATTCATGTGTTTGTATATATTTTATGCTATTATGTTGTTATTTAAGTATTAAAATTAAGTCTTATACAACTCAAAAACGACAGCGATGGGGCAAGAACTGTTTGGGGCGAAATTGTGTCAACTCTGAGAACATAATCGGTAAAGGGCAGGACTTAAAGTTTGCAAGGGACGAGAGAGGAATATTTGCATTGTATAATAATTAATATGATTTGTTTCACCATTAACATTTGCATATGATGATTTTTTTTATGAAAATTGAATGAACACATAAAACAAATACCGACTAGTTTTATGTTGGCCGGACCAAAGGTGTGGGAAAGGATGGGAAGGGCCTCCTAAAATGAGCTGGTTGAAACATCTTGTGGATCTTTTCCTTTCTTTTGGAAATTTTGTGTTGTTAAATAAAATGATTTTTTTTACATTTGATAAATTGATCAAAACCATTGTGCTTTATTATATTAAATCGCTTTCTTACGCTTATGTGAGTTGTATTATTGATCCTATTGACGTAGCTTACTTACTGGGACATTTTTCACCTTTTGGTAAATTTACAAAATTGAAAATAAAAACGGTTTCAGATTCACAGTTATGATATTTGTGAAGAAATAGTAATACTGAACATTTGCCATGCTCTAAAATATCCATTACATGCATCGTTTGACGAATTAAAAAACTGAAAATAATAAAGCGTTGCAACGCGAAACGATTGATTAATTTGGAGAGTTCTTTTGTTATCGTTCTATTGTGTGACCATGCGTTAATTGCTTATATAAAGTATAAAATACACCACTCACTGTATGAGCACGAATGGCCGGGTGGTCAAAGCGTAAGACTTTTACTCCAGGGGTCAGTGGTTGGAGCCCAGTTGCGAATTACTTTGTTTTCTTTCTTTAATTGTACTCTTGTTATTTTACTGGAGCTTTTTAGTGCCAATGTTTACATTTATCAATTCAAAGAATTTAATGTTAAACTTTAATACATTCTAAAATCTGTGAAAAGGTCCCTTAAAGATGCATAGCAATATCCAAACTTGAACGAAGAACATGTTTTCAATATTAGATTGATTAGATTAACCCATCAATGTCAACGTATATAACGGTAAAATGGAACACCGAACACTGTCCACTACGTGAGTTATCTCCAGCATTTAATGAGAATTTGCGACTATTTGCTGAGTAGAACAGAACTATTTATGTAGATACTAGCTGGAATCGGGTAGCATACTTAAGCAAGTCGTGTGAAAAATAATCCTATAAATACAGAAAATGTATGCTACGTTATTATCCAAAGTTGAACAAAAGTCCGCTTTGTAAAATAGGTATTCCACCTTCCGGTTAAAAATGAAGATCTAAAATAGCAAGTTTGGTGGAAATAAGATTATATTAAGGGGGCCGTCCAACAGATAAAGCGTCGTGCGACGCGAAACTATATTTTTGGAAACTACGAGGATTGGTTATATAGCTAAAAAATACATCCGCTCTAAGTATGAGCGTGGATGGTCGAGTGGTCTCGTCGGGATAATTTTTACTCCAGGACTCCAGGGGTCAGTGGTTCGAGCCCTGTTGAGGGTTACATCTTTTTTCCTTTTTTTAAATTGTATTCTTGTTTTGTTTTTTTTTACTGGAGATTTTTAGTTCAAATATTAAAATTTATCAGAAAAAGCATTTAAAGCATTTAATGACAAGCTTCAATACATGCCAAAATCTGTTGGACGGCCCCTTTAAATTACAGGTAAAGTGAATATCGGATAAAGTAAATAACACGTTAGGTGAAATTCGAATAAGTAACATAGCAAATTCGGTGACGTTCGATGAAATTTAAAATAAAATNTGTTATTTTACTGGGATTAAGTTAACACCATTTTTATAATATGAGTTCTGCTACAAAGATACGTCAAGACAATACACTGACAAATAATAAAAAACACACCAGGTTTTAAAAACAATAACACAAAAAACAGCACATCCCGTACAGTTCCGGGACACATTTCCCATAATTACTGGGATTTGGACTCATGTTCACGAAGCTACTTAGTAGTATCTTAAGTTTTTTTTCAATTGCTTTGCTAAATTCAGAGAATGTTTAAGCCTCTTGTTTGTTTTTCGAGCACATTTTAAGGATCCCCTACCACAAAATTATTTTCAACAAAATGTATAAATTATAATATTGTAATTACATTTATTGAATACATATATTCTGATTGAAAAAAAATAAACCATACACACTCCGAACGATCTTAGTATAATTATGAAAATAAATGGTAGATTCTAACCGAAAAAGTATTTCTTGTGAAATTCATCCGCAAAGTAATAGACAACTAATATCGTATTTTTTTCTGATTTATAACCTCCCCCCCATATGTACCATATGTATACATGGTTACCGATTATAAACGGCCCATAAACATCAACAAAACATTTAAAGCCCCATTAACAATCACAATCAACGAATATTCTGTAAAATAGTTCGTCAAATAAAGTTAACACATAAACAATCAGTGTTCCTTATAGCAATTGTGGTACAATATATTCCATTTTAATTTTCCCGCAACGATATCTATTCATACGACTTACGAAAACAAAATTGGTACATGCACATGCGTTGAATATACTATACCACAAAAAATAGAATAAAAACGAGCATTTGGTAAACTGTTAAATCTATGTGACCAGACACATCTATCGTTGAAATTTTGGATATTGCTATAAGGAACACTGATTTTTATGGGTTAACTTTATGAAATATTTTACGAAATATTCGTTGATTTTGAGTGTTTATGGGGCCTTAGGTTTAAGCTTACTACATATCGGCAAACATAGACACAAAGTAGACATTCGTTTAATCTTAAGTCAATTCGAAAACTGGACCCTGTTAAATGAACACATGAGCATTTACATGAACGTCCAATCTATATGCAACAGCATCTACATTTAATTTAAAAGATAAAAATATCATTAGCATTCAGACTGCTCTAAACATCTTTAACTTTTAAACAAGGGCGCCGATGGCGTTGAAAGCCTATTTGCAAGATACAGGGAAGTTTCTGCTGAAGTAAATGTTAACCCTTAACCTGCTATTTATGTAATAAGTAATAGGCCTCATCACTGCTGAATAAATTTCTATAATATAGGCTGATATGGGTGGTCTTTTTCAAAAGGATGCATTTCATTTATTATAAGACATAAGTTTATAAAACCTATATTTTTCTTATTTGCCATTGACTGAAGATTATGATGGTTCTAAAATTTTGGTTTTGTGTTGGTTTTTTACCTGAAAATGTGTATTAAGTAATAAAGCTTGTAAGAGTTCAAGTAATGTTCATTAACCTTTAGTTTCAGTACATTTTAAAGCAATTTTATATTGAATCAATTTATATTTTGTTACAATTTTTAGTTTCAAATAAAAAATATTCATTTTAAATCTAACTATTAGCAGAGATTCCAAAATCTGACCTGTATAACAGCCCTATATTTATTGTCATTGTCAGCATTCCAATTTCCAGCAAATGTTACCTCTTCCCATTTTCTCATTCTTCAGTGTTGTTTTAATGGGCCATTTAACTTTGCAGAAGCATTGTTAAATAGCCCAAGGTAATTAATCAAGGCATCATCAATTAACAATTTCAATGAGTTTAATGGCTCCTGCCTCTCCATTTTAACGTTCAGCTTTCTACGACCTGTTAATAGGGGGACTCCTATGTCCACCCATTCTCTACATCAAATTGATTTAAATCGGTCAATTTCTGGCTCAAAGTAAATCATTTTAATTTAAATTAACACATCTCTATTACTTTCAAACTCTTCTTCATCAAATCCATAGGAAGGCAGGTCAGAATCCATGTCAGAATAATCAGAAAACATTCATCGTACTCCGCCATTTGTTCTACATATTTTCAAAGAATGAAAGTGCTTTATGCCCCACTTCCTGTTGAGCATATGTAAATTTATATTTATAATTAACCAATGAAATTTTACATATCCATAAACCAGGGCCTAATGAATTCAGTTAAGTTAAGATTTGACCTCTCCCAGAAGTAAGCAAAAAGAATAGATAGTAGTTGTGAGGTCACTATCAACAAGAACAGAATTGTTTTACGAACAAAATTTGTTTTAGTTTCTTAGAACGTTTTTTCACGTAAAACGGTCTTAGAAAAATTCACTTAAAACGATGTAAGTAATATTATTGGAAGAAAATGTTAGAAAAAAGGGTTCTTAATGAAAAATTGTAAGAATTACCAAATACTATATTACATATCTATTTCGTCTGCCCCATATCAGGTAAGGCGTTGCAAATAGGCTAAAAATCTTTATCTAGGGAACTAAAGTCAGTTGGATATCATTATGATAGCTCTCCTTCTAAACTTCATCGTCGTCTTAATCAAAATCAACAATATACTCAGCGTAATCATATGCAGCAGCAACAGTAGGATCGTAATTATCTTTACGATCACTTTACATGAATTGTTATCAACACCATCATCGAGAACAGCAGGAGCATCATCACAATCTGAAAGGCCATCGTGCATAATTATGCCTCATAACGCATTATGATAATATTTATCATCATAAGCAGCAGCAGTAGAAGCATTAACAACATCATCAGCAGCATCAGAAGAAGTAGCAGCAGCATCATTATATAAATCACCATTACCGTTTCCAACACCGACACAACCACCACCACATCCACCAATGCGATCAGTTGCAAAACCTCATACATCACCACCATTATCATTTCAACAACCAAAATTGATTATCATCATCGTCATAATCATCAGTACCGCAATGTTTATAATTAGTATCATCATTATCAGCATCAACGACGACATCATCAACAACATCACTAACCACATGGCCACCACTCAGTTACAGACACCAACCATGTTCAACCGCAATATCGCAAGCAGACGAATCCGAGAAAACGCATCAAAATCTTCAACAAGCACAAGGTTTCAAATTTGGCATCATCAAGAGATTTTTTACAAACTGAAAGTGTGTTCAGATTATTCCCCAGAAGTCTAAAGTGGCCTCGCCCCAGTTTTATAGAGACTTATAAAGGGAAATATCCAAATGATAACTCCATTATCATTATAGTCCTGACTTTATTTATTACCTCCATTACTACACTAGATGGTATATTCTTTATTTTATTAATTACCTCCAGTACTAAACTACATGGTATGTTCTTTACTTTATTCATTGCCTCCAGTACTACACTACAGGTTATATTCTTTACTTTATTCATTACCATCAGTACTAAAGGGTCTATTCTTTACTTAAGTCGTTACCTTCAGTACTACTGTTGAAGGAAACAATCATTTCCTATAGCACTACTGGCTTTAGTATTGACTTTGTATTCATAACCTCGTTTACTATGGTGTATAGTATTGACATTGTATTCATTACCTCCATTACTATAGTGTATAGTATTGACTTTGTAATCATAANATTCATTACCTTCATGACTATGGTGTAAAGTATTGACTTTGTATTAATTACCTCCATTACTTCGGTGTTTAGTACTAACTTTGTATTCATTACCTCCATTACTATTGTTTATAATATTGACTTTGTATTCATTTCCTCCATTACTATGGGGTATAGAGTTGACCTTGTATCCATTACCTTCATTACTATGGTGTATAGTATTGATTTTGTATTCATTACCTTCATTACTATGATTTATAGTATTGACTTTGTATTCATTACCTTAATTACTATGGTGTATAGAGTAGACTTTGTATTAATTACCTCCATTACTATGGTGTATAGTATTAACTTTGTATTCATTACCTCCATTACTATGGTATATAGTATTGACTTTATATTCATTACCTTCATTACTATGGTGTATAGTATTGACTTTGTATTCATTACCTTTATTACTATGGTGTATAGTTTTGACTTTGTATTCATTGCTTCGTACAATAGTGTATAGTATTGACTTTGTGTTCATTACCTTCATAACTATGGTGTATAGTATTGACTTTGCATTCATTACCTCCATAACTATGGTGTATAGTATTGACTTTGTATTCACTATCTTCATTACTATGGTATATTGTATTGACTTTGTATTCATTGCCTTCAGTACTATGGTGTACATTATTGACTTTGCATAAATGGCCTCCATTACTACGGTGTATAGTATTGACTTTGTTTTCATTACCTACATGACTATGGTGTAAAGTATTGACTTTGTATTCATTATCTTCATTACTATGGTGTATATTATTGACTTTGTATTCATTGCCTCCAGTACTATGGTGTAAAGTATTGACTTTGTATTCATAACCTCCATTACTATGGTGTATAGTATTTACTTTGTAATCATAACCTTCATTACTATGGTGTATTGTATTGACTTTCTATGCATTCCCTCCATTACAATGGTGCATATTATTGACTTTGTATTAATTGCCTCCATTACTATGGTGTATATTATTGACTTTGTATTCATTACCTCCATTACTATGGTGCATAGTATTGACTTTGTTTTGACCTTGCTTGCATTATTCCCAGCATACTGGGTAAAATATTGACTTGGTATTCATTACCCTCAGCACCAATGGGTATAATCTTGGTTTTGTATTTATAACCGCAAGCACTACTTTGGGTAAGCTTGAGTTTGTATTCATTATCTTTAGCGCTGCTAATTTTGAATCATGAATGTGTATCCATTACCTCAATCATTCCAGTGTACATTTTTTACTTTGTATTCTTTATATCACTGCTGGGTATAGTTTTGAACGTATAATCATTATCTCAATCACTCCTGGCTCAAGTCTTACCTTTGTATTCATTACCGTCAGTGCAACTGTGCATAGTGATTGGTGGTGATTATTAGTTAATAGGGTCCTCAGTGGGATTTTCAATTTCTAAAACGTTCCTTTACCCAAATATAGTTGTAATATTGCCACTTTATCCTGAATCATAACATACGATTGGGAAAGTGTAATATTGTTATCATAAACCATAACATGTGATTGTGAAACTGAAATATTGCTATCTTATCATAAAACACAACGTACGACTGGACTGGTATAATATTGCCATCTTATCATAAATCATAACATACGATTGGTGAGGTGTAATATTGATATCTTATCATAATATATGGATGGGTAGGTGTAATATTGTTATTATAAGCCATAACATGTGATTGTGAAACTGAAATATTGCTATCTTATCATAAAACACAACGTACGACTGGACAGGTATAATATTGCCATCTTAACATAAATCATAACATACGATTGGTGAGGTGTAATATTGATTGCTTATCATAATATATGGTTGGGTAGGTGTAATACCAGTTTTGGCAACTCATGATTAACCATATTGTAAGACGATAAGATCAATAACCCAACTCTGAAAAGCATAAGAAACATTTAATATAAACTGACACAAATTTGTTTTTGACCAAGATATAAAATTACAAAATTGCATTTTATTGAACAGCAAACAAAACTCTCCGGAAGGAAAAGATTCAGAAGACGACACAACTTGCGGCCTTTAGCCAACCCCTCCCCTTCGGCCCTTTGATCGGGTCAACAGAAGGAGACTAATCGGTATTTTTCGAAATGTTTATATTCTACGTTCGAAAATATTCATAGATAAATGTTAGTTTAAAACCAATGATCTTATTTATTTACTTATTTAAAGCCGGACAGATATTCCGAGCTCTTCCCCTGAAAATTAAGTTCACTTTCCGATA
Organism: Dreissena rostriformis; assembly: GCA_007657795.1. Classification (NCBI taxonomy): domain Eukaryota; kingdom Metazoa; phylum Mollusca; class Bivalvia; order Myida; family Dreissenidae; genus Dreissena; species Dreissena rostriformis. The sequence continues at coordinate 88,118 of VMBQ01004463.1, forward strand.
CCGATTATGGTATGAGGTCATACGCATTTCCCATCCACTAATTCTATTCAATGGCTATGCTTTTGAAGTTACATGAGGCCCAATTTTAATACGCAAATAACAACATATGAGCATAAACTATATACAAAACATTTGCATTGTCATTGCAATAAACAATAAACAAATATGTAAACAAAAAGCACAAACTTGTATTCAGATTAATAGTCAACATGTTTTTCTTCGTTAATAATTAAATGTGACGATGTTGTCCTACTGTAGAGTCGTTCTTTAGGCAACATTTCTGTTGCCAAGAAACCGGCGTGTTTGATCGTTGTTTTTGTTTCCGTTTTCTCGAGAAATGTAGAAGAAAGGAAGCGTCCGGACAAAGTTGGTTGCGTTTCTTCAACCAACCGCAACCCTTCGGGCTTTCTGTTATTTTGAGCCATTTCGGAATATGCGTTGTCTCTTTGGGGTATTTCTGGTTTGGGTTGCATTTGCATTGGGGTTTATTCTTCGCAGCGGTACAAACGCTTGATTCTCAAAATGTCCAAAGAACTCAGATTGAAACGCTGTCCAACTATGCGTTCGTCGACATTGTTATCTAGTATTTGGATTGTTTTTAGATTATCCCAGTTGGAGAACTGGTTAGTCTTGTAGTGAAGTATCGAGTAGTAGTCGTAGGTAGTCACCAGATTCAATGAGTTCGTGTTAATAAGAAAATCTGTTTTGTGATCTGAAACGAAACCACGTGCATGTGTCAACTTACTGACATATTGTGCGTTGTTTGTGAGTTCATTTTGATTTTTGTTCGTATTCACCCTTATTGTAGTTTTACAACGGCGGTAAGTTAACCTACTTACACTTTTTGTGGGAAAGATGGGCTTACCAGTTTACATAAGGACGTCGTAAACTGACAACTGGCCTTCTTGATTCAAAGATATAATGAGAACGAATGAATGATGTCAAGGATTCGGATAAAACATTTGGTACTCTAGTCAAACAAAAGTATACGTTTGCACCGAAGGCACTTGAATATGAATTTATGAGTGTTCATGATTTGGTCATGGATCGGCTGACAACCTGAACACTACTTTCTCTTGCAAAATATTCGTAAATATGTTGTTGAACTGTTATATTTGCAGTACAAATGAAGTAATCGGTTAAATAAATTGCATTATCTCAACAAATCTTAATGATAATATGATAAGTATCCGATCATAACTTATGGTTCATGGTAATATTTAACATTGCCAATAAAAGTATATAATGTATAGTTAGTTGAAAGTACAAAACATACCAATTAATATGTTATGATTTAGAATAAGTTTACAATATAACCATGGGTTATTGCTTTGAGCAGCATTCACAAGTAGCAAACATACCAAATCTGATGTTATGAGTCAGTAGGTGGATATATTTGTCTCTGTCGGGCCGCGTATGCTCGTGCCAGAACCCCAGCGCATGCAGTAACTCGTGCATGACGATTCCGTGCGTGACACAGTCGGAAGCACGTGACACTGATACAGTCTGGTTGCCTCGCCCTTGGCGCCCGACTTCACTGTAGCATCTGTATACAAATATAGAAAGACGTGGATGCTTCACATAGGTGGATATGAAATGGACAGTTCGTAATTTATGATAAATTGCGCATTAACTTTGGGTAATTTGTTTCGCTAAACATACAAAAACGCATGCCAAATAAATACCCTCTGCGGCAAAGCGAAACATATTTGCTTCTGTGAAAAAGCAATTATCAGTCACGACTACATAGTGCTTCAGGTTATGAATACGAAGAAAAGACTATACCCTGCAGTGGTAGAGTAATGAATATAATGTGTTGGTGGTAAGGCATAAAAAACATTAGTACGACCAGAATTGCGTGAGGTATTGGATGCTCAATCAAGAATATACAGATAAGAGCTGGAGGCAATACATTCAAAGTCAAGAACAGAAAACAGAAACAGAAACGGTAATGAATACATAGTCATTACTATGTTTAAACGTGTTGGAGAGAATGTATTAAATTTCAAGATTATATCCAAAAGTGCTAGAGGTTTAAGAATGCAAAGTCGAGAATATATCCAGAAGTACAAGAAGTAGTTAATGCTAAGACAAGATTATTTCAAGTAGTGTCATAGGTTATGAATACAAAGTCAAGACTTTATCCAGAAGTGCAAGAAGCTAGGAATACAAAGTCGAGACTCTATCACGAAGTCCTGGAGATAATGAGTACAACGTCAAGGCTATACTCAGAAGTACCGAAGGCTATAAATAAAAAGACAATCTTATTTAAAGTAGTGTCAGAGTATCCAGAAGTGCTAGAGGTTTAAGAATGCAAAGTCGAGAATATATCCAGAAGTACAAGAAGTAGTTAATGCTAAGACAAGATTATTTCAAGTAGTGTCATAGGTTATGAATACAAAGTCAAGACTTTATCCAGAAGTGCAAGAAGCTAGGAATACAAAGTCGAGACTCTATCACGAAGTCCTGGAGATAATGAGTACAACGTCAAGGCTATACTCAGAAGTACCGAAGGCTATAAATAAAAAGACAATCTTATTTAAAGTAGTGTCAGAGTATCCAGAAGTGCTAGAGGTTTAAGAATGCAAAGTCGAGAATATATCCAGAAGTACAAGAAGTAGTTAATGCTAAGACAAGATTATTTCAAGTAGTGTCATAGGTTATGAATACAAAGTCAAGACTTTATCCAGAAGTGCAAGAAGCTAGGAATACAAAGTCGAGACTCTATCACGAAGTCCTGGAGATAATGAGTACAACGTCAAGGCTATACTCAGAAGTACCGGAGGCTATAAATAAAAAGACAATCTTATTTAAAGTAGTGTCAGAGTTAATGAAAACAAGGTCAAGACTATATCCAGAAGTGCAAGAGGCTATGAATACAAAGTCGATACTCTATCACGAAGTCTTGGAGATAATGAGTACAAAGTCACTTCTATATCCTAAAATGCTAGATGCAAAAATACAGAGTCGATACCATATCCAGAAGTACTGGAGGTAATATATACAAGGTCAATACAACATGCAGAAGTGAGTGCTGGATTTAATAAATACTAAGTTCAGACTTTATGCAGGAGTGTTCGATATTATAAAAACAAAGTCAAGACAATATCAATACAAGCTTGTGGTAATGAAAACAAAGTATATACTTTGTCGAAGTAGAGCTATAGGTGATACATACACAGTCAAGACTTTATCCTAAATGCTTGAGGTTATTAATACCAAGTCAATACTATACCCAGTAGTGCAAGTGGAGGAGGTTTTGGTTGCAAAGTCAAAACTATACCCAAAAGTACTGGAGGTAATAAGTACATATTCAAGATTCTACCCAGAAGAGCTAGAGGTAAAAAATACAAAGTCAAGACTATATCCAGAAGTGCTAGAAGAAGTGAATGCACGGTCAATGATATATTCAGACGTGTTGGAGGTAATGAATGTAACTTCAAGACTACACCCAGTAGTGCTGGAGGTCATTCAAATGAAATCGGGAATATATCCAGTAGTGCTGGAGTAAACGAGAAAAAGGTAGAGACTATACTTAGTGGCACTTGAGGTAATGAATACGAAATCAAGATCAAACATATAAGTTCTGGAGGATGCAAAATCAATACTTCACCCAGTGGTGCTAGAGTTATGAAAACAAAGTTAAGACTATAGACAATTTAGATGTGGATAATTCATACAAAGTTAAGACTTTACCCAGTAGTGCTGGAGGTTATGAATACAAAGTAAAAACTATATCCAATAAGATGGAGACAATAAATACAAAGTAAAGACTTTACCCAATAGTGCTGTAGGTAATGCATACAAAGTAAAAACTATATCCAATAAGATGGAGACAATGCATACAAAGTAAAGACTTTATCCAATAAGATGGAGACGATACATACAACGTAGAGACAAAACCCAATTAGATGGAGACAATGCATACAAAGTAAAGACTATAATATCCAATTAGATGGAGACAATGAATACAACGTAAAGGCTTTACCCAGTAGTGCTGGAGGTAATGAAGATAAAGTCAAGGTCGTTCGGCGCCATCGGGTTGAACTTAACGCACTCGCCCGTAAAGTTAGTTATGTAGGACATCGCGCCGAGGATCGTCTTCACTTCCGTTGCGTCTGCAAAGCATCGAGAGTTGTATGCAAGCGTACCAAAAGTAAATGCTTATTCTCTGTATGTTTATATTTCGTAGTACTTATCTTTAGAAAATAGAAATTGTGAGGTTTTATAGCCAGAATTTGAAGTCAAAATTGAACTCTGCAAAGCTAATATCCAAGAATTTCGCGCGTGTTATGACAACTTATCAATTAATATTGCAAATCATGTTTATGCAAACAACATCTATTTCCCCAATAATATATTACAACCAAAATAACGAAACAATTTAGTATTGGAAAAAGAAACTCACTCTAGTATGGGTCAGAACTGTTGAATTTGATTGATGATAATGATGAAAAAAAAACTAAACTGACACAACTTACTCAAAGCCGGGTCCAGTGCGTAAGGCACGGAGCCATTGGTCCAAAGCAACTCGGATGCCGAGACGGTGTTACGCGGCCGGGAGTTGGTTGGGTCGGAAGGGTGGAAAGGCCTCTATAATTACATAAAGTATCATTTGAATACCTTTTGAAGTTCTTTTCGGCATATGCCCGGCCTAAGAAACTATTTAACCAAACTTCTTGCAGCGTTTACCTGTCCAGCAGTATCGGATTAGCTATGCTCTGCAGAGGGTTGGAAACTTGCTCTTCACAAGAAATGTAAACCACGGGCAATAACTTCATTAATACTGAAATAATGGAACTTTTTTTCGGAACCACGTTCATGTAGTTGAAATAATCAACACAAAGCTACGTGACTTACCATATCTTGCAGCATGTTCACGAAGGAAATCTTCACGTCGCCCTCTACCAGCAAGGTATTTGTTGGCATTTCGACGTCTGAAACACAACGTGAGGTACAACAATGAGGATGCGTGGGGTAAGAAACCTACCGGACAATAATATGTCAATGCAAGATGCATTATGTTTTAATAAGCAACATGACTTTAATTTGCGAAATACTTACTCTGATTTTCCAGCGGATCATAATAAGGGGACGGATCGATCTGAAATTCGTTACAAAGGTAAGACGAGTTTATAGGAAGAAAACAACTTGAAGTACATAAATACTGATTTTATTTTTATATATAATAATCAAACTGAAGTACTGCTTCCAATTAAATGATGGTTTCTCGAGTTGGGGCTGGGTTTTTGTCTGATTTAATTCAAACTGAATGTGTACCAATTATATCTTTCTCCGAATCTGTCAAATAATTCTGCGTTTGTAGCACAGCAAATGTTGTGTGTTGTTGTGTGTATTCTTAGTATAATTGTGTTACAAGTACGTTTACGGGATATAAAGATATACTAAAAACAAGAACAATAACAACAACATATTACACAATTACACCAAAATAGAATTTCTGAAAAAAGAAATCGTACAAACTGAAACGTCCTGTACACATACTGTCACATACGATTGGAAAGGCAATGACACTTGTACTATGCCCCCAAAATCGCCTTATGTAACGGTCCCCTATTATTTGGGAAGTTGAGGGTTCGATCCCTCCTCTGTTGAGGGTTCGATCCCTGCTCTGGGGGCGTCCTTACGATCTTCTACGATGACACAAAGTACTGACTCATACCAGGACACGGACTCGATAATCGAGCTAGTATGCGTTGTTGTGACCTATAGCTCACCTGCTCTACCGGAAATGACGTGGTTTCTATCGCAAAATACACCATCCCAGCAACAATTACCGGTAGCGGGGATACGAAGCACATAGTGACTGAAACAATAACGATGTTTCGCATTGCTGTCTTGTTGCAATTATTGCTGTTATCGATATCGTCGTGTTCTTCGTTAAACGCACAATAAAACATTTTTATGTAAACAGTTGTATTATATTTACAAGTTGTAGATGGTCGTGTCATTATGGTGTTGATAAGACGAAGAATGTCAATGGTAGGAGCAGGAAAAGGAGAAGGATTTGGTTACAGATAACTGATTACGATTATGACGGCTTTTACGATTGTGATTATGATGCAGATTATAATTATGCTGATCGTGGTGATGATGATGAATAGACAACAATNTAAATGATTACGATTATGACGGCTTTAACGATTGTGATTATGATGAAGATTATTATTATGCTGATCGTGGTGATGATGATTAATAAACAACAATGAAAATCTCCTTTAAGTTTATTTGATTTTAGAATATTGTATTGAAAGAGCCTCTGTCATCGGAAAGTGCCGAAAGGGGGCGGGTCATTTAATAACAATATGGAATTGAAATAGAAATTCTAATTGTTTNAAATCTCCTTTAAGTTTATTTGATTTTAGAATATTGTATTGAAAGTACCTCTGTCATCGGAAAGTGCCTAAAGGGGGCGGGCCATTTAATAACAATAGGGAATTGAAACAGAAACACAAATTTTTTACCTTCACGTGATAATTATTATGCAATTGTGTTTGCATGATAGTTAAATATAAAAATGATAAAAATGTATTTACGCAATTAGAGTTATCATNAGCAGCAAAATGTATATAGTGTTAATATTTTAATTGCACCTATGACGACGAAGATGCCGCCGATGATGCTACACTGTCCTTGCCGTTACTGCTGCTGAGATGTTGATGCTTCTGATGCTGTTTGGTGATTGTTATAATGATAATGGCGAATTTAGAGGCGAAAAAAAGCATAACGGAAAATAACTAAAACTTATTTTTTGGTGAATAAAAAACCATAACAAAACTATTTTTGCAATTAAGCCAATGTGGAAGATCTACGTGTATTATGTAACACACATACACATACCACGTATAAATCTCGTTTCACTCCATCACAACTATTGCAAACACATCTGAGATTAATCGTATGTGAGTCGTGCGTTACGTTTTCCTCATCAATCTAATTGTCATACATTGGTGAAAAGTTGAAAACCCAATAATTACGTCGCTCACGGTAAACTTGTACATCCATTGATACATCTAGGATTTAAAACAATACGCAAACGGTATTTTGTGGCGGACGGGGATTGAACGAAAAGTTCCTGGTAGGGTTGCTCGAGACTGGAGGACGTATTTTCGCATCAATAAGGAAATAAATAATAACAGGGCGTAAGTGGCGTGTTTATAACGGGCAGTTCGGATATGCGCGTTTTGCCAATACGCCAGTTTGTGATAGTGCTGTGTGAGATGATTTCTATAGCTAAGTTGTTGCCATGCGGTTGATAATGTTGTTGTTGTTGTTGATAATGATGGTTATGATATTAGATGATATTGACGATGCTGCTGTTGCTACTGATGACGATGATGTCGCTAGCTGCTAATGGTGGTGGTGGTGATTATGGTGATGGTGTTACTGAAGCTACTGATGTTGGTGGTAGTGATGATGATTGATGTCAATTAAGCTGCTGCTACTGATGACGACGATGGAAAAAAAAGGCTAATTAAGTTGCTCCTCTAAACATAGAACTGCTTCGAACTCAAATTTGCAAATGTTTCAGGGAAATCCGAGTGAAGTGTTTATCATTTCAATTAAACATCGATCTTTATCAAGGCATACGATATGTGATATTTCTCATCATTTTTTTTTAACAGGGCCCAGTTTTCATCAAAATGTCTAAAGAAAAATGTATTATATTTTACTACGTTGTTCGATTAAAAAAATTATTTACTTAAAACAGAAAACGAGTATTAACTGTTATTGTATACTCTGATATGATATTATTCAGATTAAAACTATCGCGGTAAAACTATGCAAAAAATGATCGTTATTTCAATTTATAGCACAAAAAAGAGCCCGGATTGTAAGCGTGTTATATTTAAATCACATTTGATGTT
>VMBQ01004464.1:0-85760 GCA_007657795.1 Dreissena rostriformis
TAAACGATATGAGGTCGATGTATATCGACCTCATATTTATAGGAGTATTTACCGGTATACGTGAAAATTCAAAAAGTTATAATAAAATTCGAATGAAATTGTACTAACGCAGATACTATTTGCATTTGTATTGTGGGTACGTATGCTCTCATTGTTATGGCTATGCGTTTTGATGATTCTCCGGAAAGAAAAAAAAAGCTTCATTTTACTACGGAATGGCGGAAATTAATTTAGTCGATCTTCGCAGTGTTGATATTATTGAGGAACTGTTGTCTGTATGATACGTAATAATCAAAGTACGCCTAAGAAACAATTACTCGTAGGCCCTTTTAAACTTTATTTCTGTCATATTGAGTGATAATTCAGTATTCATTATGGTAAATATATACGGATTTTATAATCATTAATCAGCAATTCTGAAGAAAAGTAGGACAACCACCATACAAGTACTTTGTATAAAATGTTTTTAATATTAACAATTAACATTTCGATGAGAGTTTTTTTAACGGAAGGAACATTGAAATGTCTACACGTTAAACAGTAATTGTCCATTGCAATTTACGTATGGTATCGTTCTCAATTGCATTATTAGCATTTTTATAACAATATTATTCAACTAAAACTCAAGTGATCAATTATCTATATAATAGAGAACAAAACATACAACCCGACTTAAACCATAACAATTATTAAAGCGGTAATAACGCCTTCGAACGGTCGATGCAAAGTCCTGGGGGTTGAAACCGGTTCAACGACGCGTCGAATCTTACACTAATGCCGAAATTAAGCACTTACATCTGCTAACAAATAAACATTAACAGCATAGCATTGTTTTTCAAATTACATTAAAAAACAATACACGTAATTTTAAATTCGATAAAATTGCAATTTTCTAAATATCATAATGTGCACCATTTCAACAAACAGCTTTCTGAGGCACGATAAAATGATAAAAAATAAACATATCAACTTAATTCCTTCTTGTTCACAAGATTTATTAAATTAGCATCATATTGCTGAAACACCAGATTATCGTTGTGCTTTAAGAAGAAACCGTATTGCAGGGTGTACAAATAACTAAAATATAGTTTGGATGTAAATGCACATACTTATATAAATACCACATTCTATTATTCTAAATTCATCATAATAAATGTTTAATTCAAAAAATCAAAACTGCTTTCTGGGCTTAACGTTCCGCCAAAGTCGTCGAAGCCATTTCTGCATTACATACTTAGTACTTAAGTTTCGTAACGTTTAGTACTTAAATATGTCAAGTACGAACAAACAATGATAAAACTTATAGTTAAAAAATACGTCGTATGCTGAGCCCGATTTGTACCAATAAAAAATCTGTTGTCCCTATTTAGCAGACAAGTTCAATAATTTAAGTACATAAACACACAAGGTTCGAAAAATACGACTACACATGGATTTCTTTTCCAAAAGACTCTGCTAAGACCTACGTAACGTTTTATATGTAAACAACAACTGTCCGATTTGCACATTCTATTGATTGAATGTTCACGTGATTATTCCTGCATAAAAATAACATTTGTCCAATATTATGAGAAGATCGACATCCAAATCTATGAGCAAAGAACACAAACAATGATAAAGAATGTCGGCATTGCTTACAACTTAGGCCAGCTTTTAAATAATACATATGGACAGAAATATACATATTTCTTTTTACAATTTTGCATTATAAATAGCTTTATAGTCAAAAGCTTCCTTGACCGTATATAGTTATAACAATCAGTTATTTGATTCTTATTATATTAATGAAATACATGTAAAAGCATTTTTTATTTATAAAACGTTTCATTAAAATCGAGAATATAGTGACGCCAATATAAAATTTTATAACAGGAAATCGCAATTCGTTGCCGAACAAATGCAGTTTATCTGTACATTGTCCAGTCCAAGACAATGGATCACATTCTCCTCTTAGACCCAATGTTGTATTTCACAGTGATTTCTAACAGGATATTAAACATCATTTCGCATTCAGTATAAACTGTTATAGCTTTAAATCTACTGTGAGTTATTGTAATCGTTTTTTATAATAGAAGAACTCAAATCATTTTCAAAAAAACTTAACTAATAAACAAAATGAAATAGGTATCATGCTAGTTATTTACAAACACCAATTACATTTACGACATATGCATATATTTAAACACCCGAAACATTTGTAATATCATACTTCCATTTACATTACACACACGCACGCACTCACGCACACACACACACTGTGTACAGTTATATATGGTTGATAATAACATTACTTATTATATAAAGGTATGTCTAGTATTAACTTACCTTCCAATGTTTATATATTCCTTTCTATTTAAGACTTACATGCCCTCTGCAATGGACCCAGCACAACATAAACCAGATAAATTAACTATTATTCAACATTGTCTTGACATTCACGTTTGTGTCATGGACAAAAAGGGGCATGAACAAGCGAATTCTAATAAGCTCTAAAGGTATTGATTTTAATTACAAACAGCTCTTCAGGAATTAGTATAAAACTGTACGGGGAAGTGCATGTTTTAACGTCGGAGCGCAAGGCGATTAGTTTCTTCTGTTTTGAAGACGTTCATTCTGTAATACATACTAAGATGTAATTAGATTATCAGCAAGCTAATACTGTTTGTAAAATAAATGTATGTAGCGATATTAACATAAACATAATATGTGTACTATAATGTTGTGCTTTGGGAACTGTATGTATTAAAAAAACACTGCAAATAAATGATGGCTGTTTCATATTGAATGACTCGTTTAAATCGTTTTTATGAAATCGTATGGGTATACATCAAAGCTGCCATAAAATATAAACAAACATTCCTCTTTCTATGTGTATTCGGCATTTGTTTGAATCTTCACAACTTTTAGTTTGATTGTATCTTTAATGACCCGCTGATTAACAGTTCTGAAGTCACGATCGTGCAAAGAAGAACACATCAAAGTATTGGAGTAAAGCACTTAATTTAATTACGGAATTGCCTTTTGGTATGAACCTATAGCCATAACAGTCCATGTATACGCTTGACAATGTGCATTTCTCATTCAAGTTCTTGCCCTGAACTAATGGGCACATTTAAAAAGCTTAGTATAATACGCTCCAAATGTATTAATTGTAAATGCACACAATTAATTTTTAATTGCAGACAACTCTGCACGAATTAGTAATGGAACTGTACGTTGAATATTTTAGCAGCATGTCTGCGAGGAGGTGTTTCTGTTTAAAATGCGTTGATTTTTAAGTACTTAAATGTTATTCGATTATCAGCAAGTAAATTCTGCCTGTAAAATAAATTTTTTGGCGATATTAACATAACAGAACATGTGTATTTTAATTGTTTGTCCCTAGAACTGTATGTGATATACGTTAAAATAGATAATGACTGTTTTATAATGCACAACTCGTTTAAATCGTATGCTAATATAGCCATCCGTATAGCCTTAAAACATCATTCTGCTCTCTATTTGTATTCGGCTGTGTTTTGAATCGTAGCAATTATAAAATTTGATAAAACGTGTTTCACTCGTTGATTAACCGTTCTGAAGATACAATCTTATAAAGAAGAAGATAACAAAGAATTGAGTAAAGCACTTACTTAAGATACGGAATTGTCACAACGTTCTATTAGTTTGTCCTTCGGACACCTGATTAATCGTAAAAAGTACTTTAGCGAATTTTACTTTTTTTAAATACGTATTCTGCAGACATCAGGTTACTGTCAATCTGTTTTCACCGAAGACACAATTGATTAGTTTTGCCGTGAGTAATGTGTGTTGTACCTTAATTTAGTGAATTTATATTTAATCAGCAACATAAAGTAACAATTAATATAATCACAAGAGGAAACCTCACTCCTTTAACAGGTCTAATTCGATTATGAAATCTCAGAAATTTCTCAAATTTTCATAAATTAGTAGTTCATATTACTCTATCTTGGTAATTAAAGCATGAGTGTTCAACATGCAATATTGTCTAAATCAGCACTGAAGAATCAGGCGTTCGACTAGAGGTTATATATGAGAAAATGAAAACACTATCAACTATTAAAACCCGCGCAAATTATCAGCAGAGAAACCCTCATCAACATCTCAGTTGTCCACACAAGACAGGAACACTACATACGACAACAAATCAGAAGAATTGCGATTTTTCTAATACAACGTATGAACCAAATGTGCACTATCACATACATTTAAACGCTTTTATTGATTAAAAAGTAAGTCAAGCTGTTTCTAAGCAACTGTCCAATTTCCAACAACACACGTTCGTAACAATAGGCAAAACAGATTCCAAATATTATATTGGTTCCAGACACATCTATCAAATAGCTCATTTCTTATTTATGCTGCATAGAAAATTAGTAAAACCTCATACTTCATTCCAGATTTTTATATATTCTATAATGTATTTAGATTACAATAAGGGGGTTTATTTATTTGATACCATTAATAATTTCAGAGTTTGTTTAAACACTATTTGTGTATGTGTTAGACACGAATTTTATTGCATTTACTTTACTCAAAACTCATAAACTCTCTTACTGGTATTTCATGTAAACACAAGTCGATACATAGTAGTAGAAGTAGTACTAGCAGTTATTATTATAGTACTTATTTGTGCGTCATAGTGTCTGAAAGTATAGTCGTAAGCTGAGAAAAAACATAAACAAAATAGTTGATAACTAAGAGACATGCGAACCCTAGGTCTGCCTGAATTAATATGAGTCTCGCTCTGTGAAAAGGGTGTTTTTTTTACGAATGTGTGTTAAGTGTCGTCCCAGATTAGCCTTTGAAGTCCGCACAGGCTAATCAGGAACGTCACTTTCCGCTGTTATATTTTTCGTTTAAAGGAAGACTTCTTGGCGAAAATGCAATTCGGACTGTACGGGCTAATCTGTGACGACACTTTAAGCACATGCATTAAACCCCCTTTTCACAGAGCGAGGCTCATATCCATTATGAACAATATAGTTACGAATACAATCTTATTGAAACTTAATATTCATGACTACATTGTTCGAAGATAAATTGCTTTATTCAATCAATCGTTTACTTATTACTGTTGACATATTTTGTGTGGTACAAGATATTACATTTCAATTTCCCGTACGAGTATTATTCGTACGACACAGGAACACTAAATTGGTACATGAACGTTTGTTGAATATATTGTACCACAACAAATAAAAAATGAGCGTTTTGAATCTTGTAAAATATATGTTCCCAGACCACATCTACCGTTGAAAGTTTGGCTATTGCGAGATTGAACACTGATTGTGTATGGGTTAACTTTGTTTTACAAAATATTTTACGAAATATTCGTTGATTTTGAGTGTTAATTGGGCTTTAAATAAAACAATGGTTTACCACACTTTTTTCTTATTTGAAGATTGAAATAATAAAGCACCATGTGCTACTTGACAGGGGTAGATATGCAAACTCAACGGAACCATTATAACCATGCAAAATCATTTGAACATTAAAGAATACATTACACAAGCATAATCCTATAATGAAGCTTTTCATAAAATGACACAAGCTTCTCTTCTCTCCTATGTCAGTGAAAATGTGTTCATACAGCAGTCGCAGCAATCATAACACTTCTTGAATGGATGGTACTTTCAATTAAGTGATCATAAAAGTTCTTGAACGTGACAAGAAATACTCTTGTTTCTGCATTAAGGCTCCTTTTGGATGTACATTTATCCAGATAAACATTTCTTTTCTTTGGTATTTGATGTGAATTAAGTCTTTCTTTGGAAGCAGGTTAAGCAATTTAAGTGATATGAACAAGTATCTTAAATTTATCAGTAAACATCTTTCTTATTCCAAACAAGAGTAAGTGTTTGAATGTAAGCCAGTAAAAACGTTTAAAGTAAACATTGGAAACACGAGATCAAAAGACGATGGATATATAATGTTTTATTGCAATGTACTATATACTTTTGAATTTCGATATTTGATTACGTTTTACCCAAATGATACACACAATTATATATAGGCTGTACTGAACAACACAAATGACAAATTCGATTACTTTCTGATATATTGCGAAGCTTGGGACATTCCCTAATAACAATTCATATCCCATCACAATATTAGTAATAAAAACAATCAATCTTGATATTCAATATTCGTGATGGCTCTTTTTGGGGAGGAATTGTTATATTAAGTTGATAATTTACTTTTTGCTGTTGACATCTGCAGACAATATCGCTATCGGGCTGCTTTATAAGGCAAATATGTGGGCGGCAAGGACAAAATGAGCGCTTACGTTACAGATAACGTCAAAATGGCTAGTTCTATGTTTGTTTCGCTGAAATTAATTTGAATGAATTATCGTCTGGAATCATGCAAAGAAGCGTGATTTATCGATTATGTTGATTTTGAGCTAAACAAAGAGTAAGTGCATAACCATTGAACAACATACATAATAATAAGCATTACATGAAAAAAAGGAGTTATTGAAGATCATTAAATGTGCGGTGTAACATTCACAAAATCCTATTAACAAAATCATCGCGAAAAAGTGTTTTTTTTCTGAAAATAACATTTTAAATTGTGTATATGGACAAAGAACGCACTATTCTTAATTAAAATAATTAAAAAGATGAGCACTACTACATGTGGTCGTTTAAGCGGTCATTATATTGTTGTGCTTCATATTTAACTTAACTTCAATTAACTTTAAGGCTCATAAAAGGTGACGATCCGTAATTATTACCGTTTTTTAAATACTTTTTGCATATTTTATTTATAAAGGTTATCAAAAAACAAGATATATATGCTATCGGACATTTCCATAAAAAGTTAGCAATACAACTTGTTTTGAGCTCAAAATACAGTGTCCTCCAAGTCAATTGTGTTTACAAACAATCAGTTTATTTACATCGCTGTTTTCTCGGGATAGAGCAAGCGCTCCGGTGACTCAGGTCACCAAAAATATATCGTTGATTTTCAACGTTTTCCGGTATCACTCACAAAGAAGGTCTCTTCTAAATGGTTAAAACGTTTGTAGTGATCTTATTAGTCACTTTCTGCTGGTAGAAAATTGTTTAAAATAGAATAAAAATTGAATTTTCTTTTGGCTATTTTTAGCATACGTCAACGCTGTGAGGCTACACACCACGTTAGTTGCAAAGTTGTAAACATGAAACGGGTATCTCTTCCATAATTCTTGACAACGTTGCACCTAAGCTGTGTTATTTATCATTTTGTATGCAAGAGTAACTGGAATCCGGTAAAAATTAGACTAGTTTATATGCATAATTATTGGATTTGTCACCTTTTATGAGCCTTTAAGTTTTGCCATTTGACCGTATTTCTAAAACACGACAAACATTTACTTAAATAATCCATACGGCTTGAGAAATCATACCTTATTTATATTGCATACAATTTAATAAAGGTTGCCATATGATTTAACATTCTCGTTGTTATACTGACGTGTTTATATTGTATTGAAGTAATAACGCAAAAGCAACACGTGCATGTAATGCAAATATTATTCCTAAAGCACGAAATATTACAAGTGGAGTTGCTTTTTTTTTCTTTGATCGATGTTCTTAACATTATAACGACTGTTAATCAACATTTATAAACTTGATGCTTCCAATACATGCGAGCCAATGTTTATATACACGCAATCTACGACTTGATGAACACATTCTTCAGCAATGGGAAAGCGTTTATTAAAATGTCAACGATAAGCACAGGGAACATGTGCTATATACTTTTCTGAAATATAGAGGCATTAATCTTGAAAATATATATGCTTGCATATGCAAATCTAACGCGAACTGGAAGGTCAATATACACATGAATGTTAACAAATAATATCACAATAACAACAATTAATTTGATTAAACATTTATGTAACATGTATTGACAAAGCATGTTTGCGCTTATCATATCTTCCGATTTAAAATTTACGAATTGGCATGTGGCCTAATCTACTAAAATGAAGACATGACGTAAAACTTCAGAATTATAGTTTTCGTTTGGTAATCGCTTCTCTCATATTTACCGCATATTAAGAAACACAATTCAATTTCTTACCAACTTTTAACACTAACAAATTTAGACATTTTACGTGAAACCTTCGATGATACCAGACTATGAGCATGAAAAAGTATATATTTCAATTTCTATTATGTAAAGTAATTGTTCAAATGATACACCAGTCAAATATCAATTATATATGTTCCAACACTACCCAAGAGCTTTTCTAGCCCACCCCTCGCTATGCACGAGCAAAATGTGCATACTAATTCTACTCACAAGTAAACTGAGTATTTATTCTTAATATGTAAACGGTTTTTGAATTGTTATAACATTTTTTAAGACGGACAGCATTTAGTTAAAGCTTCTTTATATGTTGTGTTTTTTTTTACTGGAAAATGTCACTTCTTGGTATCTTGGTAAGTGAATAGTGTGTGTTCGGAATCCAATATTATTGATGTCAGCACCGAACAATCAATTCGTATTATATTCAGTTGTAATACAAATTGCACTAATAAATAAAGATGGCATTTGACTATAAGTTACAAATAAAACAAAACTCACTAAAAAAATATTAAAACTTCAACTGAATTACTAGGATAGAAAATCATAACATCAGAACGTTATTTATTTAGGACAAATGACCTATTGCCTATACAAATCAGAATTGTGTCTTCAAATAAATGGTATTGATTTATAGAGAGGAAGAGAGTAGGATTGCACACCTGAAATATTTAATGTACTGTAACCTGTAATAATTGTCATTTAAATTTTGCATCCATGGATTGTATTAAATTAATCATGATCTATATTATGAAAAGTCTATCATGAAATCTGAGGTTTAACTGGTTCTCTGTGCGAAAAAAATAAGTAATGAACTTGTGATGGGTGTGTTTAGAACCAATGTATTAATTGGGATATCTCTGCGTATTGATTTGAACGTGTGATTTGATAACTAAAAGGACATGAGGACCCTAGCTCTGCATCACTTAATATCCATTAGAACAGTATCGGTAACGGAACCAATC
Organism: Dreissena rostriformis; assembly: GCA_007657795.1. Lineage (NCBI taxonomy): Eukaryota > Metazoa > Mollusca > Bivalvia > Myida > Dreissenidae > Dreissena > Dreissena rostriformis. The sequence goes on from VMBQ01004464.1 coordinate 9,066, forward strand.
TATTGTATAACTTAATGCATCTGATGGGGTGTCAATAAAATCTGATAAATTGCTTGTGACATATTACAAGATCCGTTTAAGTTGACAATATGGTAACGGAAAGTAAAGAAAGGTTAAGCTGGAAATAATTGTTATGAAAATTGTCGTGTGCAAGATTTGATTCTATGCATATTGTTTTAAGGACAAATATTCGCAGCTTAAGCACAGTTTACATTAATTGAAACAAACTATGTTATACGTAAATGTCGCGCTGAGCAGAATGCACTTCCTGAAGCATCGAACAAGTATATACTCAATGAAATATACATTACCATTCCAAATAAGCCTCGTTAGTAGCATGTGTTAAACTGGAGCGACAGGTGACCACCGTAGTGAAAATTGTGCAGTATACATATTTTATATGACTAACATTGTCCCTGAAATCACTAAACCGAAATAGCGTCAGTCAGTCCTCATTTTATGTAACATGTTTTACTGGTGGTGAAACTGAACTGGAGAGTGTTGTTAAGCGTGCAACATTTTCACAACAAGTATCAATTTGTATATAAATATAAAGTGTTGCAACCGACTTTTGTTGCGGTCATGCAATTATGAGCGCAAAAATAATTGGCGCTTGTATGACACCAGCTGGCGTTCATTCGTAACCATAACCAGCAAAATATCTAAGTACTTTTTGCATATGACATTTTTGTCATTGGATTATACATTCATTCCCGTTCAATATTCAAATGCATATGCAAATACAAAATTGTTATTCATATTATTATTTCGAAGTTCTCGAATCTGAATAAATGATTGTATTAAATGTATGTTGTGAAATATGATGTTATTTTAGAAATGTTGTTTAATTCATTTTAAAGTTTGTGTTTTTATGTGCTTGTTTTCATCAATGATACGTTTATTGTTATTTATGGTATATTTGAACAAACGTGTTGTACTTATTATTAAAGATGGATCAACTTAATGTTACATACATAAGTGCATGTGAACAGTATTGAATCATGTGTTGGTGTCTGCAACTGATTTACAAATCCATAATTAGTAACCCGAGTCCTTGGTTGAAAATTTGAAACACAGATCTCACATGATCAAAATAAAGTGTGTATAATTTATTCAAGTTCTTGTCAATTTAATTATCTTTATTTTAATATACATATATGATAGGTATAATACATGATATATAAATGATAACATGATATGCTCAGAAAACATAGATTACTTTTAACAGAGAAATAGAGAGTGTAAACGAATAAAATAAATGGACAAATAAAAAAAAAAATTGAACGTCATATAATTTATTATATTCACTTGATGTTAAATATTATCAGAATTTTCAAATAATATCTTCTGATACCGCTTTGAAATGAATAATGGCGTATAATTTCTAACTAGAATCCTGGATCTCAGAAATGTCCATGAAAGCAGTTCGTGTTCCTCTGAATCGTGAATAGTTTGTATCTGAAGCAAACATGTTGAAAGTCTATTCTCGTGTAGGCAGCGCTCTAAAATCGATGTTAATAGTACTTAACTCTATGCTTATATATGTGAAGTATATTTGTTTATATTGTATGATTCTTAATCACTTAAAAGTGTAAATAAAGAGTATATATATATGTAAACTGCAATGGAACCAACCTATTATTCCACGTAATATTAATGTCAACCATGTTACTCAAACTTAACGGGTAACTTTATAACTATCTTATATCATGTGTACATCAGAGGGTAACTTACACAGCCATTATGTCAGTAAGACGTTTTTAATAAAATGACGAAAGCTTTTGTTATCTACAGAATGAGTGAAATGTGCAATATGAATTTGCCAATACAGCAGACGCAGCAATCTCATGACTTCTTAAATGGATGTGACTTTAATTCAATTAAGCATACATTGTTCATGTGACCCCATGCAAACCTATTTTGCATGGCCATGTTTATTGGATGTCCTTTAATCGAGATATAAATACCAAATAGAATGACTGCAAGCAAAATGAAAAACACAAATGCCATATTCGATTGCGTTGGCAATAATGTGAAACCCGCCTTTCCTTAATTGCGATTCATAGTCCATTCTTCTATAAGTAATTGAAAAATTATCTTTAGACATTTGATAATCTTGATGGCTCTATTCAGTGATGAATTATCTTAATAGGTTGATAATTGAGTGTTTGTTTATGACGTCTGCAGAAAATATAACGATCGGGCGGCTTCATAACATAACTATGTGGGCAGATATGACGAAGGATGCGCAATGTTACAGCCAATGACAACATTGCTAGCCATGTTTGTTTAGTTGAAAGAATGGAACGATGTCTGGAATGGCTCAATAAGGAAAACAAGGAACATGAAATGCTTTGTTTTCATTAAGGTATACGCTAATTAAAGTGTTAGTAAATAATCTTTGAAAAATATAGAAATAAGCAGTTAAAAAAGATGAGCTGAGCTATTGAAGATCAGTTGTTGTCAGGCATTGTATTTACGAAAATCCTGAACAAAATTATCACCGAACGTATTTTACAGAAAATAGCTCATTTCATTTTCTAAATGGAAATAGCATGCATTATTTTCAACACACACCGCGTGCACTACGTTTGGTCGTTTAACAGTTTATTGTTTTGCTGTTCTAAATATTTTCATTTATATATACAATTAAACAAATAATGATTAAAAATGTATGCTTTACATGTGTTATTGAAATTACAAGTTGGATGGTCAGAAGTTACTTATATGATAACATGAAAATAGCTCAACGGTTGGAGGAATCAAAGATAATTTGGATAACATCTTTCAAACAGAAGACTCCTTTTGTGAAAACAGGTTTCGATATGTTTTATAATTATTTTAATTTTGTCGTAATATTTAGCTGTTTATGATGTTTTTAATAAATAAGGCTAGAACAAAACGTGTATGCAATTTAAAAAAAAAGCACATACATATTACAGCGGGAGTTTTTATAACGATTTTTCTTCGATATTTGTTCAAAAAAATTACACAACAACTGGGTAAGATCTCTACACATTTACATTAATAAACATGTTGAGTTCAACAAAGGCGAGCGAATGTTTATAGCAATCTACGAATTGATGAACACATACTCCCGCGTTGGGATAACGTTTATTCAAACGACAAGGATCAAAATAACAAAGGACACATGTGTTCTATATTGTTAAGAAGTATTGATTCTTTAATGTCGAAGGTATTTAGATACATGATTGTCAACAAAAATAGTACCATAGGGAATAATTGAATACGATTAACTACTATAAACAGGCATTGACAAGGCATTGATGCCCGAAAAGTATCTTTTGTTTTGAAATGATGTTTGTTGCACTCGGTTTTAACTTGTCTTACCTTTTACTACAGTTAGCATGACGATATTTATTCCAAAGTCATAATTATCCTTTACGTGTAGAAATCGCTTAAAAACAAATTACCGTATCATAAAATACGAAACATCAATAGATTCCTCACTAAAGTTTAACAGTTAAGAATTCAATAATTCTACTAAAAAGTTTCGTCGATACATGCGTTATGTACAATTATACAAATTGTTGAAGCACACACATCGCTGTATATGAAGAAAACGTGACACTTTGTTCTTTTTATGGTATCAATAGTTTTATGATAAATTAATAACTTAAATAAAACAGTTTTTTACCACATTGTGTCTTATTTGAAGATTCAAATAATGAAGCACCATGTGATCTAAACAGAGATACTAGTAGGTATAAAAACTTAGCGAAAGGCATTATAACAATATAAAAGTATTTGAATATCAGAGGATAAATTACACAAACATTATGTAAATCTGAAGCTTTTAATATGATAATACAAGTTTCTCTTCTCTCCTATGTGATTGAAATTGTGTTCATACAGCATTCGCAGCAATCACAGGACTTCTTGAATGGATGTTACTTTCATTCAAGTGATAATAAAATGTATTGTTTCGAATGAACTTTTATACAGATTAACATTCCTTTCTTAGGCATTTAATGTGAATATGGTATTTCTTTGGAAGCAGGTAAAGCAATACAACTGATATAAACTACTATCTTAAATCCATCAATAAAAATCGTTTTCAATAAAAACTAAAGTAAGCGTTAGAATGTAAGCCACTAAAATAGGTTTTAAGTAAAAACTTGAAACACGTGATCAAAATACCATGGATGTAGACTGTTTCATTGCAATTTACTATATACAATTGAATTTCGATATTTGAAATAGTTTTACCCAAATGGTACACACAATAATATATAGGCTCTACAAAACACACAAATGACAAATTTGAATGCTTTCTGGAATATTGTGAAGCTTGTGGCATTCCCTAACAACTATTCATATCCCATAACAATATTATTAATTAAAACAATCAATCTTAATATGCAATATTCTTGATGGCTCTTTTTGGTGATGAATTGTTATATTAAGTTGATAATTTACTGTTTGCTGTTGACATCTGCAGACAATATCGTTATCAGGCCGCTTTATAAGGCAATATGTGGGCAGCAAGGATAAAAGGTGCGCTAAAATTACAGCTTACGTCAACACGGCTTGTAATATGTTTGTTTTGTTTAAAATTAATTTGAATGGATCGTTGTCTGGAATCACGCAAAGGCACGTAATGTTTCAATTATGTTAAGCATGAGCTAAATAAAGTGTACGTTAATAATCATTGAACAACAAACATAGAAATAATCAGTAAAAATGAAAAAGATGAGTAATTGAAGGGCATTTGAATTAAAAAATCCTAGCGATAGGTTTTTTACGCTAACAAAGAACGCACTGTACTTAATTAACAAAAAGTGTGCACTACAAAATGTGGTCTTTTTACGGGTAATTGTATTGCTGTACTACACATTTTCAATTTCATATGCAATTAATGATTTAAACTGGATGTTTTGCTTTGGTAACTTAAGTTTTGCCATTTGACGGTATTTTGTTTAAGACAAACATTACTTAAATAAGCCTCATGGCTGGAGAAATCCTACCTTATTTTGCATGCACCTTTTTAAACAGAAAGATAATACTGCATACAATTTAATAAAGGTTGCCATATGATTTAGCATTATATTCATTTCATTGTTATAATTAAGTGTTTATGTTGTATTGAAGTAATAACGCAATAGCAACACGTGCATGCAATGCAAATATTAATTCTAAAGCACAAACTATTACAGAGTTGCTATATAGAGAATAATAGGCTAGTGTTGATTATAGATCATGTTTATCATGCGAGGCTTAGAAAACAAAAAGCACGAGCCTTGGCGAGTGCTTTTTCGTTTTTGTGCCGAGCATGATAAACCTAATCTATAATCAACACTAACCTATTATTCTATTTAGCCCACTTTTTATCAGTAAACCTTTTTATTTAATCAAAATTAGTTTAACTGGATAATTTCGCTGGATTTATGATATATTTTTTCGAAAAAATGACGTCATTTCATGCCGTGGTTTATAGCAGAAATTTAATCAACCTGGGCTTTAATCAACCGAATTAGCTGTAAAAGTGGGATACAATTATGTTTCTTTGAGCTATGTTCTTAGAATTACAGCAACTGTGTATCAACAGACAATCTTAACTTTTATATTGATGAACTTGCTGCTTTCAACACAGGCAATCCAATGTTATATACACGAACTCTCCGAGTTGATGAACAAATGCTCCCGCGTTGTACGTATTTTTATTGAAAAGACATGGATCAGAGAAACACAGGTCACAGGTGCTTTATATTATTATGAAATAAAGATGCATTGATGTTTAGTATATGAGCGTGCATATGCACAGCTCACTCAAACTGGACGGTATTTAGACACATGAATGTCAACAAATTATACCACAGTAACAACAGTTAATTTGTATTTAACATTTATGTAACATGTGTTGAAAAAGCATATTTGCGCTGATAGTATTTTTCCGCTTTGAAATGCACTAATTTGCATGTGACCTAATCTTCATATTATAGTAAAATGAAGACATGAAGGAAAACTTCAGAATTATAGTTTTCGTCTGGAAATCGCTTCTTTCATATTGCCTTATAGTAAAATAAGAAACACAATTAGATTTCTTACCAACTTTGAACAGTAACATATTTACACATTTTACGTGAAACATGCTATGATACAAGATTATTAGCAAGTACATGTATATATTTCAATTTGAATTAAGTAAAGTAATTGTACAAGGAATACACCGGTTCAACATTAGTTTTATATGTTCCAACATTACCCTTATGCTTTTTTAGCATACCTCTCCTTTTGCAAGGGTAAAATGTGCATATATTTTCTAGTCACAAGTAAACTGAGTATTTAGTCTAAGTATGTGAACGGTTATATAATTTGTATTACATTTTATAAGACGGACGTTATTTATTCTAAGCTGCTTCATATGCTCTTTTTACTGGACAACGACATGTGGAAAAAATTTCACTTTATATCAAGTTTGTTTCATAAGTTGACGTTGATTCAAGCTTCAAAAGGTTATTCGCTTAAATCAGGTTGTGATTCTTTGCAGAATGAAGCAACAAGGTAATTTAAAAAATAAGTATTATTTGAAGTTCGTAATATACGGTTGGTTTGCACTTTTTTAAAATATATATTTCAAATAAGTATCCAATTTGTAATATAAGTTCTCATGTACCTTCAAGGTATCATTTCTTTATCAACAAAAAACCTAGAAAATTGCATAGCGGCATTCAATGACATGGAGGCTGCCGTTGTGAGCAGAAAAAAGTAACAACAAACATAGTTGATGCTTCAAACCGGTATAACAATAAAGTGCAAAGAAAGGGGTTGTTTTCTTGTTTTCTTATTGCTAACATATGTATAGTCAGCCTAATACCAAATACTTCATGTTAACGTTTTTTTTTTAGTCACAAGCTCATGGCTTTTGACTTTTCGAACATTTATGGTTATATGCTGGAAAAGAGCTTCGTCATGGTATACATTGACATCAAATATTGCAAATAATATATAGAACAAAGAGGGTATTTGTTTGTGCACGTGTATCCTATACCAACAACTTTTCTGAATGTGATACTATGAAAGGAATGCGAGAAAGTAAATGGTTATAATAGAAATGAATCAGATAGAAAAAAAAATACATTCATCAGTTAAAAAACGAAATTTCATTCATCAGTTAAAAATCGAAATTTCATTTCTTTACCTTTTCACACGTGACTCTATGAGTCTTGTAAAGAAACTGATATCAAATCAAAATGAAATTACAATATACTTTATGTGTTTTATTATTATGAGGAATTTGTTGATATTAATGTTTGTAATTGTATTTAAAAATAATTATGTCGTAAAACTGTTTTTTGACGGGTGGCCCATTATTATAGTATAGGCCGGAATCACGTACATCATCAGTAGTGCCAGTTCTCATTATGAAAAGTTTCTTCTCAATTAGTGATATCCAAGTGAAATGTATAGAATTATAAAATATAAACTGATACAAATATTTAGTTTGTATTGCGTGCCTAAACGAACCGTGACAAATATAAGTATTGGCACTTTACTATATTGCAACATGCACGTGTCGAAACAAAACTTAACTTCAATGGCTGCATATATTTCACTTCTACTTCTACGCATACACTGACTAAACACGCTGTTATATAATACAATGAGAACTACATATAACATGTCTTTATCCGTCCACATTTATATTTGTCATTTACCATCAACATTTATATTTGATCAGCAACATTACATAACCACTTCCACATAATAACATAATTGCAATAGGAAACCTAACTTTCATAATATGTCTGACTATAAAATTGAATATCAGAAATAATTATTAATTGTCGTTCAAATATATATATCTTGGTTATTGAAGCTTTTGTCTTCAGAATCCAATATTGTTGATATCAGCACCAAATAATCAATTCGTATTATATTCAATTGTAATAAAAATTGCACTAACAAATGAGGATGACGTTTGACTAGAAGAAACAATTAACACAAACATCACTAAACAATATCAAAACCCCACCGAATTAGTAAGATTGCAACTCATCGCACCATAAAGTTCTTTATTTAATATAAGCTACCTATTGCCTTTTCAAGACAAGAACGCCACTAACATGACAGGAGCGGTTACTTATGAAAACATTTAAAACAATTGCGGCCGTTCTTATTTCTAATATTTGGACTCTATGTACAATTACGTACAATATTATAGTCTTAGTTAATTTAAGTATAATATTGATTCTGTACAAAAGACTTATTTCAAATAACAAATGTTCATATCAATATGCAAAATGTATCCCAATTAATACATTGGTTCTAGACACATCCATCATAAGGTTTATTTCTTATTAATCACGCACAGAGAACCAGTTATACCTGAGATTTCATTTTCGACTGTTCCCTATAAAGATGGTTTAGTAACTCTAAATCATGGATGGGTAATTTAAATGACAATAATCACAGGTTACAGTATATTAAATATTTCAGTTGTGCGATGCTACTCTCGCTTAATGAATCAAAACAATTTATTTGAAGAAACCAATTTCTGTATTGACATTTGCCATTACTTTTTAATAATTTAACGTTTGGTAGGGAAAAAAATTTTGTGTACTACAAATGCACTGTTTTGCTTGAAGGTTGAAGACTACATGATGAGACCTTGACAGTTGGTGGTTTATCTTCAACTGTAGAGAAGGCGGTAAAAAGGTGGCCGTAAAAAAACGCTATTTGATTCGCGCCGATGTTTTTCTTACAAATCGCATGACCTTTCTTTGTTATTGTTTGTTTAGAAAATCTTTGATATATTGTGATATATTTCAAATTGTTGATTTAAACACTTTTTGTAACAGTATGACTTAACTCTTTTCTCCTGAATTGTTTAACTGATATTTATAAGAACACATGAAATGAAAAAGAGCAGTTGTAAAAGCAGTTATTCATATATCAACTATGATTAGGTCAAAGTTCATAATAGCATGATGAGACCTTGACAGTTGGTGGTATATCTTCAACTGTTAAGTAGGCGGTAAAAAGGTGGCCGTAAAACAACGATATTTGATTCGCGCCGATGTATTTCTTACAAATCGCATCACATTTCTTTTTTATTGATTAAATCAATTCGGCTTAGATTGCTCTGTAAGACACAGTATGGATATGGGATCACTTCTCGCAAAATGTTGCGTTTATTGATTTTTTTGAAGTGATTGCTTTTGCATTGAACGTTAGAAGGAAATCTTTGATATATTGTAATTTATTTCAAATTGTTGATTTGAACTATATTTGTATGACTCCTGAATTTTATTACTGATATTCATAAAAACAAATGTAAATTGAAAAGGGCAGTAGTAAAAGCATTAACTCATATATAAACTATGATTAGATCAGGTTGTCTAATAGCTTACACGTATGCGAAGAAATGAACACACAACAATATATTTGATTTGATCTAAAAGGGACATGCATACCATAGCTCTGCCTCACGTAATATCCATTAGAACAGTATCGGTAACGGAACCAATCTATTTTAAAACTTAATGCATGTGATGAGTCGTGGTTTCACGTAGGTGGGATTTCAATATGTAATAAAATGTTTGTGACATATTACAAGATCCATTTAAGTTGACATTATGGTAACGGATTGTATAAAAAAGGTCAAGCTGGAAATACTTGTAATAGGAGTGCTCGTGAATGATTTGTTTTACGCACATGGTTTTGAGCACAAATATTCGCATCCGTAACCACAGTTAAGATTAATTGAAATAAAATATGTTATTTGTATATGTCGCGTGAACCAGAATGCACGTCATAAAGCATCAAATAAGTAAATACACAACGAAATATTCCAAATAGGTATCTTTAGAAGCATGTATGAAACTCGAGCCACAGGTAGCCTCCGTAGTGAAACTTGTACAGTACACGTATTTTATTAGATTATACGACTAAATATGGATTTCGTTCGCAAAAGACTCTGCTAAGACCTACATAACGTTTTATATGTTAATAACAACTGTCCGATTTGCACATTCTATTGATCAGGTGATTATTCCTGTATAAATAACAACATTTGTCCAATATTATGAGAAGGTCAACATCCGGGTCCATAAGCAAAGATCACGAGCAGTGATCCAGAATGTCTGTATTAATAACAACGAAGGCCAGCTTTGAATTAATAAATATGGAAAGGAAAATACATATTACTTTTTACAATTTTGCGTATAGCTTTATAGTTAAAATCTACCGTTACCATACTTATTTATAACTCTCAGTTATTTGGTTCATATAAATGAAAATAACAAATATTTAAGCATTATTTATTTATAAAACGCTTAACTAAAAATGATAATACAATGATGCCAATACAAATATTATAACATGACATCGTAATTCGTTGCCAGACAAATGCAGTTAATCTGCACATTGTAAAGTCCAAGAAAATGGATCACATTATCCACTTAGACCCAATGTTGTATTTTTACGGCGATTTCTTACAGGATATTAATCATAATCTATTCACCATAAACTGTGATAGCCTTAAAAACACACAAAATCTACTGAGGGAAAAAGTACTCGTTTTAAGCATGACATCGTAATTCGTTGTCGGACAAATGCAGTTAATATGTACTTGTCCAGTCCAAGACAATCGATCACATTATCCACTTAGACCCAATGTTCTATTTCACGGTGATTTATAACAGGATATTAAACATCATTATCCATTCAGTATGAACTGTGATAGCCTTAATAAAAACACAAAAAATCTGCTGTGAGGTTTAGTAGTTGTTTTTATAATAGAGGAAATCTAATCATTTTCAGTAAAACCACAACTAATAAATAATAGCAAATATGTACACTGCTTGTTATGAATCACTTACCACAAACTACTTTTAATTTTTTGTTGATTATATTATCAATTGTTACTTTGGATTAAAGTACGTTTATGACAAATGCCTATATTTAAATACCCGAAACATTTGTAAAATCATACATTTCCATTTACATTACACAAAAAGACACATTCGTATGTGAAGAACACAATTTATATATTGGTGATAATTACAGGACTTCTTATTTAGAAATGTTCTAGTTTTAACCTACCTTCCAAAGTTAACGTATTCCTTTTATTTAAGAATTTCATACAATATGTAATGGACCCAACACAATATTAATCAGATAAAGTAAATATTATGTAATATTTCCTTGACATGCAAGTCTGTGTCATGAACAAATAGGGCAAATACGAGCTTAGACCACTACGCTATATAGGTATTGATTTTAACTACACACAGCTCTGCAGGAATTAGTATAAAACTGTATAGGGCAGTGCTCATTTTAACGTCGGAGCACGAGACGATTCGGTGCTTCTGTTTTAAAAGGTACTCAGATGTAATAAGATTATCAGCAAGAAATTTCTGTTGGTAAAATAACATTATGGAACGATATTAACATAACCATTACATATTTACTATAATGGTGTGCCTTAAGAAATGTATGTATTAAAATTATAAAAAAAACTGCAAATAAATAATGGCTGTTTTATATTGTATGACTCGTTTAAATCGTTTGCATCGAATCGTATGAATATCCATCAAAGCTGCCATAAAATATAAACAAACCCTCCTCTATCTATGTTTAGGCAGCAATGGTTTGAATCTTCACAATTTTGAGTTTAAATGTATCTTTTATCACTCGTTGATTAATGGTTCTGAAGTTACGATCGTGTAAAGGAGAATACATCAAAGTATAGAAGTAGAGCACTGACTTAAATTACGGAATTGACTATTGGTCTGAATCTATAGCCATAACAGTCCATGTATACGCTTGGCAATGTGCATTTCTCATTCAATTCGTTGCCTTGAAATAATTGGGGCACATTTAAAGGGACTGTAAACAACGAATGACGAAAAAAGAAAAGTTCTAAAATACCGTATTTTTACAATTATTAGTTTAAATTGATTTAAATATCACGACTGGTATATTACATAACTTGAAAAAAGTTGTGAAGTTTTCATATTTGCAGTATATTTGGTAATTCTTTTTAATGGGTATGTCTACCAGGTAGCTACCAGTTAACTATAAATAACGCGAGTAAATTGATCATCATCGCCACGTGGTAAACCAATGAATGCAAATTGTGCATGCGTAGTGAATTGTATATATTTTATATGTATAAAGATCAATCTACTTGCGTTATTTATAGTGTTTATATCGTTATGTCACCTATTTTCGCGATGTACTTTCGATTTCACATCGCGAAATTGTATTAACGAATATACTGACAATATGAACTTTTTTCAAGTTATGTAATATACCAGTCGTGATATTTTAATCAATATAAACTAAAAATTGTAAAAAAATGCGGTATTTTAGAACTTTTAATTTTTTTCGTCATTCGTGGTTTACAGTCCCTTTAAAGCCAAGTATACTTGGTAAAGAATTTAATTGCAGGCAACACTGCAGGCGTTAGTAACGAAACTGTACGTTGAATATTTTAGCAGCATGTCTAAGCACGAGACGAGTAGGAGCTTCTGTTTAAAATACGGTGATTATTTATTAAGTACTTAGATGTAATTAGATTATAATCAGGTTAATACTGCTTTATAGCTTAATTTTGCAATATTAACTTAAACAGAACAAGTGTTCTTGTATTGTTTGTCTCGAGAACTGTATGTATTATACGTTAAATAGGTAATGTTTTATAATGCACACTCGTTTAAGTCGTATGCTAATATACCCATTAATATAGCTTGAACAATATCTCTCTATTTGTATTCGGTTGTGTTTTCAATTGTCGCAATTATTGGTCCGGAACTTAAGCCATAACAGTCTATTATGTTTACTTCGGACAACCTGATCATTTTTAAAACGTTCTTTAGCGAATTGCCCTTTTTAAATACGTATTCTTCAGAATTCAGATAATTGTCAATATGCTTTTTTACCTGAACAAACAATTGCTTATTGTAACCTTGTGGAATGTGTGTGGAAACTCAGGTTAGAGAAACACACGGTACACACATTGTTGTAATTTTGTTGTTGCAGACTTGTATTGGGTATGTACGTTGGTATCAATTCTCCTAATAAACCCCACGTACTTTCTTCACTGTACGTGATCTTTTAATGAAATCTATACAATTTTCTTATTCAACTGATCAGAAATTATGTTTGAAACTGCGTGCTTCAAAGAAACCCGAAATATATTGCGAAGTTTATTCACTTTGCTTAACTTCAACATGCAAGCCTTCACACATTAAACAAAACTGTAATGGCTGTATATATTTCATTTCTACGCCTACATTGACTAAACACGCTGTGATAAACATTTTTTTTTACCATTTAAATGTATATAAAATATGCAACATAAAATAACAATTTATGTTAATGCAAGAGAAAACCTCACTCCTATAACATGTCTAACTCGATTATTGTATCTCAGATGTTTTCATTAATTGTAGTTATTATTACTCTTGATAATTGAAACATGAGTGTTCAAAATGCAATATTGTCGAATTCAGCACAGAAGAATCAACTCTTATTATATGCTGTTGTAATTAAAGTTGCACTTATAAATGATCATGGCATTTGACTAGAGGTAATACATGAGAAAACGAAAACACTATCAAACATTAAAACCCGAGTGAATTATCAGCAGAGAAACTCTCATCAACCTCTGAAAGTTGTTTGAGCATACAACCAGTTTTCTATAGAAGACAGGAACACTACGTACGAATACAAATCAAATGAATTCTAATAGAACGTATGTACACTTACACATAAAATGAAACTCTTTTGTTAATTAAAAAGTAAGCCACACTGTTTCATAGCAACAGGCTAATTTCCAACAACGCACGTTCGTAACAATAGGCAAAACAGATGCCCAATATTATATTGGTTCCAGACACATCTATCACATAGCTCATTACTTGTTTATCCTGCATAGAGAATTAGTTAAACCTCATACTTCATGATAGAATTTTACATTTTATAAAGAAATTACTTCACATTTTAAAGGGGATTAGTTTATTTATACCATTGGTAATTTCAGAGTTTGTTTGAAACAATATCTGTGTTAGTGTTAGACTCGAATTTAATTGTATTCAAGTCGATAAAAAGTATTAGGAGAAGTAGTACCAGTAACTATTATAGTAATTATATGTGCGTCATAGTGTCTGAAAGTATAGTCGTATGCTGAGAAAAGAACACACAACAAAATATTTGATAACTAAGAGACATGCGAACCCTAGGGCTGCCTCAATAAATATGAGCCTCGCTGTGTGAAAATGGGATGTAAAGCATGTGCGTTAAGTGTCGTCCCAGATAAGCCTCTGCAGTCTGCACTGTTGATTTCTTAGTTCTCGAATCTGACTAATGTTTTTATTAAATACATGTAAGGAAAAACATTTCATTTGAACATTAATATATATTGATAGGCCATGTCCATATGTCACTTCTTTAAACATAAATGAAATGTCAGATACCAAAACAAAAAGAACACTACCACTAACAACAAAAATACTATCTTAAATACACAAAGTACAATCTCGTAATGTAAACTTTATAACACTGCAAGCAAAATAGAAAGGTCTTCCGAAGGTACTTTTTAATCAGTTGTTTAATTGATCGAGAGATTTGTTGTAGTCAGTATTAGTTTTAAACACACCAGAGTTAAGAGTAGACATTCCATTGCATTATATGCATGCACTATCTTTCTCAATAAAAATAAGAGTAGGCGTGTGCATGTAAGATAGTAAAAAACGTATAAGTTAAAATTTGAAACACGTGATCAAAAGACGATGGATGTATACTGTTTTAGAACAATTAACAATATACTAATGCATTACGATATTTGATTTAATTTTACCCAAATGGTAAACACAATGATATAAAGGCTCTACTCATAAACAGACATGACAAATTCGATTGCTTTCTGAAATATTACGAAGCTTGGGACATCCCCTAATAAAAATTCATATCCCATCACAATATTAGTAATTAAAACAATCAATCTTGATATGCAATATTCTTGATGGCTATTTTTGGTGATGAATTGTTATATTAAGTTGATAATTTACTTTTTGCTGTTGACATCTGCAGACAATATCGCTATCGGGCTGCTTTATAAGGCAAATATGTGGGCTGCAAGGACAAAATGAGCTAATGGCTAGTTCTATGTTTGTTTGGCTGAAATTGATTTAAATGGATTATCGTCTGGAATCACGCAACGACACGTGATTTTTCCATTATGTTGATCTTGGGCTAAACAAAGTGTAAGTACATAAGCATTGAACCACATACATAACAATACGCATTATAAATGAAAAAGGAGTTATTGAAAGGCATTAAATGTAAGGTGTAACATTAACCAAATCCTATAAAAAAATAATCGCGAAAAGTGTTTTTTTTCTGAAAATAACATCTTAAATTTTGTAAATGGACACTATTCTTTATTAACATAATTAAAAAGGTTAGCACTACTACATGTGGTCGTTTGAGCGGTCATTATATTGCTGTGCTTCATATTTAACTTAACTTTAATTTACTTGAGTTTTGCCGTTGGACGGTATTTCTAAAACAAGACAAACATTTACTTAAATAATCCATACGGCTTGAGAAATCATACCTTATTTGCACACACCTTTTCAAACAGAAGACGAATATTGCATACACTTTAATAAAGGTTGCCATATGATTTAACATTTTCGTTGTTAAACTGAAGTGTTTATATTGTATTGAAGTAATAACTCAAAATCAACACGTGCATTTAATACAAATATTATTTCTGAAACACGAAATATTACAGCGGGAGTTGCTTTTTTTTGGTTTGATCGATGTTCTCAAATTATAACAACTGTTAATCAACAGAAGATCTGAACATTTATATTTATGAACTCGATACTTTCAACACACGCGAGCCAATGTTTATATTTACACGAAATCTAAGAGTTGGTGAACACATTCTTCCTTGTTGGGATAACGTTTATTGAAAAGACAAGGATCAAACTAACATAGGAAACAGGTACTTTATATTGTTCTGAAATATAGATTCCTTTGTGTTAAATATATATGCTTGCATATTTACAGCTCACTCGAACTGGAAGGTATTTATACAAATGAATGTCAACAAATAATACCGCAGTCACAATTAATTTGATTTAACATCCATGCATTGACAAATGATATTTGCGCTAACAGTATCTTCCGCATTGAAATGTACTAATGTGCATTTGACCTTATCTAGTAAAATGAAGACATGAAGTTAAATCTCAGAATTATAGTTTTCGTTTGGAAAACGCTTCTCTCATATTGCCGCATAGTACAATAAGAAACCCAATTAGATTTCTAACGAACTTTTAACAGTTACGAACTAAGGAAATTTACATGAAAATTTCGATGAAACCTGACTTTGTGCAAGTAAATGTATATATTTCAATTTCAATTATGTAAAGTAATTGTGCAAGGAAAACACCAGAACAACATCAGTTATATATGTTCGAACATTAACCTATAGCTTTTTTAGCACACCCTCGCTATGCACTATAGTAAAATGTGCATATCTATTCTACTCACAAGTAAACTGAGTATCTACTCTTAATATGTGAACGGTTATACGGACATTTGTTAATTAAATCTGCTTGATATGTTCTTTGTACTGGAAAAATACATTTCACTTTTTATCTAAACGTTAGTTTCATAACTTGGCGTTGACTCAAGCTTCCAAAGATTATTCGAATACTGATGTGCTTTTAAATACAGAATGAAGCAACAAGTTTAATTAAAAATAAGTTTTATTTGAAGTTCGTAATATACTGTTTTTTTAACTATATGAAAATACATGTCAAATTAATATCCAATTTGTAATATATTGTTTTATGTACCTGCTGGGTATCATTCCCATATTAACAATTTTACTAGGAAATTACACACCGGCATACAGTGACATTGAGGCTGCTATTGTTAGCAGAAAATGCATAAAAAATAAAAAAAAATATTTGA
Organism: Dreissena rostriformis; assembly: GCA_007657795.1. Classification (NCBI taxonomy): domain Eukaryota; kingdom Metazoa; phylum Mollusca; class Bivalvia; order Myida; family Dreissenidae; genus Dreissena; species Dreissena rostriformis. The sequence continues at coordinate 26,025 of VMBQ01004464.1, forward strand.
TGTTTCAAACAGGTATAACAATAAAGTGCAAAGAAGGTGTTTTTTTTTCTTGTTTTCGTATTGCTGACATATTTACCGCCTAATCGATACCATACACATCAATAAATCTATAAGCGTCTATCCTACAATAACACTAAATGCCGATGTGTCATTTCCTAGGTGAATATTTTGAGTTACAACACATATAATATTTTTGGTGCGTTTTTATTCGCACTATTATGGCATCTGGCTTTACGACTATGTATGGTGATATGCTGGGAAATATCTTAGTCACGGTGAAAATTGACATCAACTATTGCAAATTTTAAATAGAATAAAGAGGACATTAATGTGTGCAAGTGTAACCTATACCGACAAATGGTGTGAATGTGAAACTACAGAATACTTAGAACGCGAGAAAGTAAATGGTTGATGATTGTGTAGACATAGCGATGTACATGACGTCATGGTTTGTTAAGGGAGTGCCAATGGCCTAACGCCACCGATTTCAACTCCCTAGGTTTTCTGTCGGGGTTACCTCAACCTTAGCCTTTGCCGATCCAACGACAAACCACAAGGCAGTGGTTTCCTACTTAACCCTGTAGGCGGGGAACCTTATATCCCTGGGAACACAGGGGCCATTTTATCCTTTGGCTGGGGGTCTGTTCATGGGCATCAGGGCATTTCCATACGCCGGAGGGCCTGGCATGCCGCATGTCTGGGGGCAGACCACCTCCGAGTCCCTGTAGTTCAGCCTGAGGCCGCGAGGTACTCAGTTGACGTGTGTCGCCACTAGGAGGCACTACATAGGACTTGTCTGTATAGAGAGGCTATGTACTGGCAGTGAAGACTTACGCACTTCAGCTTCATTTTCGCACAGGGCTAGCCAGCGGTATAGGCTGAAAGCGAAGGTGACAAGCACGCAGGGCCCAACACTACACACAAGACGCATCAACAGACCATTTGACACACAGAAAGTAAATGGTGAAAATATTAATTAATCAGATAGACAATTTATTATTAAAAACAAGATGTGTTTGTGAAACACTATGTCCACTTTTGAGCGATTTTGACCCATAAATTTGACCTTTGACCTTGAAGGATGACCTTGACCTTGACCTTTCACCACTCAAAATGTGCAGCTCCATGAGATACACATGCATGCCAAATATCAAGTTGCTATCTTCAATATTGAAAAAGTTATGGCCAATGTTAAAGTTGGCGCAAACAGACCAACAGACCAACAGACAGACCAACAGACAGGGCAAAAACAATATGTCCCCCAGTATATACTGGTGGACATAAAAACATCCGTGTACAACGAAATTTCATTCCTTAACATTTTCATACGAGACTCTATGAATCTTGTAAAGAAACTGATATCAAATTAAAATTCAATAACAGTATACTACTAAAAATATTTGTATCGTAAAACCGTTTTACGACGGATGGCCCATTATTATAGTACAGGCCGGTATCACGTACCTCACCAGTATTGCCAGTTCTCCGTGTGAATCCAACTTAGTTATTTCTAAGTTAGTGATGTTGAAGTGAAATGTATAGAATTTTAATATATAAACTGATACAAAATAAAGTTAGAATAAAGTCAGAATTGCGTGCATAGACGCATATAGTAAAATACAAAAACTTAACTTATATTTGTCACGGTTCGTGACAAATATAAGTTAAGTATTTGTATTTTACTACATTGCAACTGCACGTGTTCAAACAAAACTAAACATCAAAAGCTGCATATTTCACTTATTACGCATACACTGACTGAACACACAATACAGTGAGAATTTCACATAAAACATGTTTTCATTTACCATCCAAATTTATATGTGTCATTTACCATCCAAATTTATATTTGTCATTTACCATCCAAATTTATATGTGTCATTTACCATCCAAATTTATATTTGTCATTTACCATCCAAATTTATATGTGTCATTTACCATCTAAATTTATATTTGATCAGGAACATTACATAACCACTTTGACATAATACCATAATTGCAATAGGAAACCTAACTCCCATAACATGTCTAACTGGAACATTATATATCAGAAATAAATATTAATTAGGGTTTAAATTACTCTCCCACAGTAGCGATCGAACCCGTGTCTTCCCGGTCACTAGGCGGACAACATATCCACTACGCAAAGTCAAGATCATAACGTGTGAAAAAAAAATGGGATGCATTATGAAAACCGATTTGCACATTCTTAGACTGGACGTCCATTTGATTATCCTAGTACACATTTTTAATACCTCCAATATTCTCTCGACGACATCACGAGAATGAAGTACATAACCAACAAAACACGAGCACTGTTTACATAACACATCTCATTAAAATGTCGCTGACTGTCTTGATGCACTTATGTATAGTTTATTGTAGATGGTGCTTGATCGTACTATCGCGTTGTCGCATTGTCGCCAACGTACTAACGCATTGTCGCCATCGTACTATCGCGTTGGCGCATTTTCGCCATCGTACTATATCATTGTCGCCATCGTACTATCGCATTGTCGCAATCGTACTATCGCATTGTCGCCCTCTGGCTTTTAATGTGTAACCACGATGGCCCTAACGGCATTCCGTAATCATGTTATACAGGGCAGAGGTGCTTTATAATTTTCTGAAATATAGATGCTTTAATGTCGTAGGTTTGTAGATACATAAAAATAATGCCGTGGTGAATAAATTAATACGATTTACGACTATGAAACATGCATTGATATAGCATTGTTGGAGTACCAGTATTTTCCGCTGTTTTTTGTCAAACTTGTTAATTCAGTTAGCATGAATTAACACAACAAAATTATCATTTTCGTGTGGAAATCGCTTTAAAAAATACAGTGTCATAAAATACGAAAAATGTATCGATTTCTTACCAAAGTTTAACAGATTTCAAGAATTCTAAGTAAAAGCTTCGTTGTTACGTGCGTTATGTACAGTGATACAGATTATTTCAGCACACACATCGCTGTATATGAAGTCAACGTGAAACTCCGTTCTATTTTATAGTAAACGATGTCTATACTCTTAATAGTTAGGTAAGATAATGTTAATTGCATTTGTGTAGTTTCTTCGTTGGTTTGCCGGATCATATCTATGTGTTTATGATATAAACTAACGAAACCTTTCATTTGTATGAAATTATTTAAACAATGCAAATTTATTACACTAACTATTTAAATGTTTTCATAAGGCAATTTATCTATGTGTATAAACGCAAACAATTGAATTAAAGTTTTCGTACTATATCCTATTGTAAACGTACCAGTGTTTATAATAACAGATTTTACTACAAATACAAGTATTAAATCAAGTAAATAAAATCCATGCCATTTGTATAAGACCTAACACAATTCAAGTCTTATATAATCAATAATAGTTAAAATACGCTTGACAATGGACATTTCTCATTCAATTTGGTGTCCTGAACCAATTGGGCTACATCTACAATCTAAGTCAAATAAACTCCACAGGTATTGATTTATATTACACGCAGCTCTACAGGAATTCGTTATTAAACTGCGCTGGGCAGAGAATGTCTGAGCACAAGACGATTAGTTGCTCTTTTTAAAATACGTTCATGCTGTAATAAAATCGTTAAAATAATTCGATTATCAGCAAGTAGATACTGCTTTTAAAATAACGGCTGCAGCACCGTAGACAGTTGTTCATAGCTAAATGATTGATTTTTTTTTTAAACAAACGTATGTTACGAACACTCGTTACATTTAGAAATGTTATACACCAACTGGAATTAACATAATTTACATTAAATTGTAATGGAATGTGCGACATGAGAAGGACGATGTTCTTGCCACAATTATAATTATATTTGTACAACCACGTGTATTATTTTGATAGAAATTTATATTGAAGTGAGTGCAACTTTCATTAAACGGAGAAGAGTGGTTACATTTAACAACTCTTTTATAAACGATTAAACATCGATTGATATAAATGCGTTTCAGAATGTCCAATGATAAAGTTAAAACATTGATCTAACGTTTAGTTTTCAATACAGTATGAATGCTTAATCGTGTTTGTCATGTATTGACTGCCGTACACTCGATTATATTATGGGATAATCAATTTGAAGTGTGACTATTGACGTCAGATCTAAAGATGAAGTGAATTTTCGTTTATAGTCTGTGCAGATAGGATCATGAGTGTTTTTTAGTGTGATAAATTTCGTTTACAAAATATAATTTGACATAAATTTGAAATTATTATAATTGGCAATTGTTCCCTTATATATTTATTTTCCAGTATAAAACTGCAATGTAATTGTACACATACCAGCATATATAGTATTGTTGAATGTCCATGTGTGATATGCCTGTACACTCTTTAATAATGTGTAAATGTAACTTTTATGTCATGAATCAACGAGTTTACATGTCAACTTCACTTCTGTAATACGGAGGTCATAACAGTTTACGACAATAGAAGACATCATTGTTATCATGAAATGTTGTGTTTATGTTTCAAAGCTGGTTCATAAGCACATAATATCAATTGTGCGTGAACATGTGCTTAACTATTAGTAAAATAGTTCATGTTTTTATATCCAGTAACATGATTTCTAACCAATTCCTAAGAAGTTTGGCTTCCTTATTGTCATTCCGTCGGTCGGAATTCGATGTCGATCATGAAAAAATGAAATTAATTGCATGGTGATCGGTATAAAATCTTTTTAAGGAAAGCACACATAATACGGTTTTAGTAGTCATAAAAAAGAATGCACAAGATAAGAAAGTTTCCACTTACTATACATTAATAACTACCAATCATAATTAGGTAAGCATATATCGTTATCAATATACCATTCGTAAAAATAAAAAAGTACACATAACAATTCGGAAGTTACAAGTCATATTAAAGAACTAACATTAAATAATAAATTAAATCACATACCATAAAAAAAAACTTCTTAACGTAATGGAGGAGATATACAATGTAAAAAGGCACCACTAGTATTAATAAAGAATGTACACTGTCACATCATACGAAAGAAACCACATAACATAAAGGACAAACAACTAATCGTAAAAAAATAAAACACACATTATAATACATAATGCCAACACTACACTATAAAAATATCGGTTGTTACACAAAACAAAACTTTGACATCGGACGTCATCCCGTCAATTTTCATCAAATTTGGTAACGAAATAAGCAAGTCATTAGAATTAAAGCAAAAACAGATAATATGAAATGTTATACGGGACATGTCATGTTCACTGAACATAACGTGTTAAATAGGAAAAGTTTACGAACTCCACTCTCGTGCACTTTATTGTATACAATAACCAATATGAAATCTCTTTTCTCTCCATAAATATAGATACCAATATATGTTATGTTTAATTAAACCCGGTTTTGTTTGAGATAAGTTTGTACACAATCTGAATTTTAAAATAAGCGTTAACCTCTTGCGTCACGTCTAATAAATACACAATAGTGTCTATAAATAGTAAAGTTGCGATGTGAGCAAACAGCAAAGGACAATATACACCAGATGATATCTAATAAAACGCGAACATTTTATATCCAGTTCAGTTTATATTATTGAACAATATCGGTAATTCTATATATTCCTTGTGGCATTGTTAGTTGATTGCTATATTTAATCATTGACTGAATACTGGTTTTATTATTGTTTACCTTTTTATAGAACGTTCATGGTATGTAATTTGATTCTTGTACAAGCGTAGCACTACAACGCACAATTTTCCAATTTTAGTGAAACCAACAATACAATATAATTTTAAATTAACCTGCCAATTTAATAACTACAGCTGAAGAATATGTGTATCATGTGTACGGTTTCAATAAAATGTTTTCGTATTCTTAGCAACACGTGAGATTAATTGAAGTCATAATAGTATATATGTAAATGTCGTTTTAAACAGAATTTACTTCCTCAAGCTTCGCACACATACGTTATTCAAGGAAGTGGATCTAAACATACACGTTTCGAAATAAGTCTCGTGATAAGCATTCATGAAACTGGATCCACAAGTGACCTTCGCGTTGAAGAATGTGCAGCAAATTGATATTACTGGAAATATATTTTAATATTATTCATTGAAGACTTAATACCCGCTATTTGTGCCAGTTTTTGTATTGCGCAATATCGATCGAAGGCTGACTTAGTGTAATCTTATTTAATGCACGTGTATTCCTCAACTGCACACACGCAGAGGTGAGGCAAGTTCGTTATATTATGAACACAACGACCCACGTACATTTTCGGAATGCGCGCTAACGTTTAATGCACACTGTTCCTGTTTGACATGTTCTGACCGTTTTATATTTAGGGCGCATGTGCAGAATCTGACGAGATCAATCCGATATGATCTACAAATTTGAAACGTTGGCTGAATTGTAATACACCGTGCATTTATATGTTTTGCCTTTGTAATAAGTCATTGATAATAAAATCGCCCCGCAAACAAACAGGGTCTTATTCTAAACAGTCACGATTGAATTAGCAGATTAAACGATTAAGGGGATATCGGCGGTGTGTTGATTAAATTGTTTGTTGATCTGAAGGTTGATGTAATTTCTGGTTCTCATATACAGAATGTATATCTGCACCAATTATGTTGTTTCGGAAATAATATTGAATTTAGTTAACCTATTTGTTCTTGGTTTGTGTTTGGATGTTTCGAACTACACTTTTATTGTTGTAGACGATATATTTGCAGCAGCATTTTATTCGAATTTATACAAACGTTTAGAAAGAATGATTGGCATAAACGTACATAAATAAAGACATGTGTATAATCATGTGTTGTTTTACCACTGATGTACAAACCATGTATAAGTCAGCTCAGTCCTTTATTGATATATAACTACTGGTCAATCATTTTGAATGTATTTTTATCAAGATCTTCCAATTACTTCTTCTGATACTGCTTTGAAATCACTAATGGCTTATAATTTCTAACTAGAATCCTGGATCTCAAAAAATGTCCATTTAATTAAAGCAGTTCGTGTTGCTCTGCATCGTTTAAAGTTTTTATCTGAAGCAGAATTGTTGAAACTCCAGAATATTGTTGGCAGCGCTCGATAACTTTGTACACCTCAATGGAACCAACCTATTCTCGCTGTACTTGGACATGTCATAAAAAGTAATTACAACCATTTATTAGTAGAAATTCCAAGAAAAAAAATGTCAACCCTGTTACTTAAACTTAACGGGTAAATCTAAACTCACGTGTACATCAGAGGATAAATTACACAGCCATAATGTCAGTAAGAAGGTTTTAATAAAATGACAAACTTTTGTTATCTACAGAATCAATGAAATATGCAATATGACTATGCAAAAACGTGATTATGCTATGTGATTTTAATTCAAGTAAACATACATTTTTAAGTGACCTTGCAAACCCATTTTGCATAACCGTTCCTATTGGATGTCCTTTCATCGAGAAATACATACCAATAAGGGTATCACGTTTACAGATTTTTCTAAACGTTTAAACGAAATGAAATAAACAAAACGTTACCGTTTAAAGGGTATCGCTGTGTCCGTTTTATAAGCATCAGTACCATCGCATTTCCAAACTGAAAGTAGTAATTTTTTCCGGAAGTTATATTCCGTGCATATCCAATTCGCGCAATGACGCCATATTAAAACCATAAACTATTATAAACCAGACCATTTGTATCACCACATGTGTACTCGTCATTCTATATAAACAATTTAAAGAACGTCGAAAATAATGTAAAATCGACGGAAAAAACAGTATCCGAAACCGACACCCCGAAACAAATTTACGTATTTTGCACATGAAATACAAAGTGCATATCTTTTGACTTCAGAAAATGAAAAACCAGTTAACTAGCAAAAACGTACTCAATATATAATTTGGTTAAAATATTGCTTTCAACATGCTGCCGCAGTGCTTTACTTAGCTATTCAATCAAAATATTTCAAGATGGCGGCATATGCACTGTTTCGTTGCCAAGTTGTAAGATTTTCGGAAAGTAGCGAAGATTTTCTGTTAGTTTCCGTTCATGTCTGAGCCATCCGCTAACTAAAATCAGAAATAAATTACTGCCGAATTCGGTGGTGCCCGTATTTACCGCAAGTACCCGGATTTCGCAGTTCGTCATCGATATACTTCGTACGGCTAGTCGACTTCGTTATTTGCACCCCAATGTTTATTATATTGATATTGACTGTCGTTTTAAACGTTAACTGTTTTTGTAAACGTTTTGGGGCAAAACACGAAACGCGACCGTTTAAACGTGATACCCTTATACCAAATACAATAACTGCAAGCAAAATGAAAAACACAGATGCCATATTCGATTGCTTTGGCAATAATGTGAACCCTGAAACATCCCTTAATTGCGATTCATAGCCCATTACAATATTAGTAATTGAAAAATTCTCTGTTGACATTTGATAATCTTGATGGCTCTATTTAGTGATGAATTATCCTAATACGTTGATATTTAAGTGTTTGTTGATGACGTCTGCAGAAAATATCACGATCGGGCTGCTTCATAACATAACTATGTGGGCAGATATGACGAAGGATGCGCAATGTTACAGCCAATGTCAACAATGCTAGCCATGTTTGTTTAGTTGAAAGAATGGAATGTAGTCTGGAATGGCGCAATACGGAAAACAAGAAACAGGAAATGCGATGTTTCCATTAAGGTATACGCTAATTTAAGTGTTAGTAAATAATCTTTGAAAAATATAGAAATAAGCAATTAAAAAAGGATGAGCTGAGCTATTGAAGATCAGTTGTTGTCAGGCGTTGTATTTACAACAATCCTGAACAAAATTATCACCAAACGTATTTTACAGAAAATAGCTCATTTCATTTTCTAAATGGAAATAGCACGCATTGTTTTCAACGCACACCGCGTGCACTACATTTGGTCGTTTAACAGTTTATTGTATTGCTGATCTTAATATTTTCATTTACAGATACAATTAAACAATTTATGATTAAAAATGTATGCTTTACATGTGTTATTGAAATTACAAGTTGGATGGTCAGCAGTAACTTATATGATAACATAAAAATAGCTCAACGGTTGGAGGAATCAAAGATAATTTGGATAACAACTTTCAAACAGAAGACTCCTATTGTGAAAACAGGTTTCGATATGTTTTATAATTATTTTAATTTTGTCGTAATATTTAGCTGTTTATGATGTATTGAAAAAATAAGGCTAGAACAAAACGTGTATGCAATTTAAAAGAAGCACACACATATTACAGCGGGAGTTTTTATAACTATTTTTCTTCGATATTTGTTCAACAAATTACACAACAACTGGGTAAGATCTCTACACATTTACATTAATAAACATGTTGCGTTCAACAAAGGCGAGCGAATGTTTATAGCAATCTACGAATTGATGAACACATACTCCCGCGTTGGGATAACGTTCATTCAAAAGACAAGGATCAAAATAACAAAGGACACATGTGTTCTATATTGTTAAGAAGTATTGATTCTTTAATGTCGAAGGTATGTAGATACATGATTGTCAACAAAAATAGTACCATATGGAATAATTGAATACGATTAACTACTATAAACAGGCATTGACAAGGCATTGATGCCCCAAAAGTATCTTTCGCTTTGAAATGATGTTTGTTGCACTCGGTTTTAACTTGTCTTACCTTTTACTACAGTTAGCATGACGATATTTATTCCAAATTCATAATTTTCATTTACGTGTAGAAATCGCTTAAAAACAAATTACCGTGTACTAAAATACGAAACATCAATAGATTCTTCACTAAAATTTAACAGTTAAGAATTCAATAATTCTACTTAAAAGTTTCGTCGATACATGCGTTATGTACAATTATACAAATTATTGAAGCACACACATCGCTGTATATGAAGAAAACGTGACACTTAGTTCTTTTTATGGTATCAATAGTTTAATGATAAATTAATAACTTCAATAAAACAGTTTTTTACCACATTGTGTCTTATTTGAAGATTCAAATAATGAAGCACCATGTGATCTAAACAGAGATACTATTAGGTATAAAAACTTAACGAAAGCCATTATAACAATATAAAAGTATTTGAATATCAGAGGATAAGTTACACAAACATTATGTAAAATTTAAGCTTTTAATATGATAATACAAGTTTCTCTTCTCTCCTATGTGATTGAAATTATGTTCATACAGCATTCGCAGCAATCACAGGACTTCTTGAATGGATGTTACTTTCATTCAAGTGATTATAAAATGTATTGTTTCGAATGTACTTTTATACAGATTAACATTCCTTTCTTAGGCATTTAATGTGAATATAGTATTTCTTTGGAAGCAGGTTAAGCATTACAATTGATATAAACGACTATCTTAAATCCATCAATAAAAATCGTTCTCAATAAAAACTAAAGTAAGCGTTAGAATGTAAGCAACTAAAATAGGTTTAAAGTAAAAACTTGAAACACGTGATCAATTGACCATGGGTGTAGACTGTTTAATTGCAATTTACTATATACAATTGAATTTCGATATTTGAAATAGTTTTACCTAAATGGTACACACAATAATATATAGACTCTACAAAACACACAAATGACAAATGTGAATGCTTTCTGGTATATTGTGAAGCTTGTGACATTCCCTAACAACTATTCATATCCCATAACAATATTATTAATTAAAACAATCAATCTTCATATGCAATATTCTTGATGGCTCGTTTTGGTGATGAATTGTAATATTAAGTTGATAATTTACTGTTTGCTGTTGACATCTGCAGACAATATCGCTATCAGGCTGCTTTATAAGGCAATATGTGGGCAGCAAGGACAAAAGGTGCGCTAAAATTACAGCTAACGTCAACACGGCGTGTAATATGTTTGTTTTGTTTTGTTTGTTTTGTTTGCAATTAATTTGAAAGGATCGTCGTCTGGAATCACGCAAAGGCACGTAATGTTTCAAATATGTTAAGCATGAGCTAAATAAAGTGTACGTTAATAATCATTGAACAACAAACATAAAAATAATCAGTAAAAATGAAAAAGATGAGTAATTGAAGGGCATTTGAATTGAAAAATCCTAGCGAAAATTTTTTTACGCTAACAAAGAATGCACTGTACTTAATTATAAAAAAGTGTGCACTACAAATTGTGGTCTTTTTACGAGTAATTGTATTGCTGTGCTACACATTTTCAATTTCATATACAATTAATGATTAAAACAGGATGTTTTGCTTTGGTAACTTAAGTTTTGCCATTTGACGGTATTTTGGTTAAGACAAACATTACTTAAATAAGCCTCATGGCTGGAGAAATCCTACCTTTTTTGCATGCACCTTTTCAAACAGAAAGAGAATACTGCATACAATTTAATAAAGGTTGCCATATGATTTATCATTATATTCATTTCGTTGTTATAATTAAGTGTTTATTTTGTATTGAAGCAATAACGCAATAGCAACACGTGCATGCAACGCAAATATTAATTCTAAAGCACAAACTATTACAGAGTTGCTATATAGAGAATAATAGGCTAGTGTTGATTAAAGATCATGTTTATCATGCGAGGCTTAGAAAACATTAAAGCACGAGCCTTGGCGAGTGCTTTTTCGTTTTCGTGCCGAGCATGATAAACCTAATCTATAATCAACACTAACCTATTATTCTATTTATCACACTTTTTATCAGTAAACCTTTTTATTTCATCAAAATTAATTTAACTGGATAATTTCGCTGGATTTATGACGTCATTTTGTCGGAAAAATGACGTCATTTCATGCCGTGGTTTATAGCAGAAATTTAATCAACCTGGGCTTCAATCAACCGAATTAGCTGTAAAAGTGGGATACAATTATGTTTCTTTGAGCTATGTTCTTAAATTACAGCAACTGTGTATCAACAGACAATCTTAACTTTTATATTGATGAACTTGCTGCTTTCAACACAGGCAATCCAATGTTTATATACACGAACTCTCCGAGTTGATGAACAAATGCTCCCGCGTTGTACTTATTTTTATTAAAAAAGACATGGATCAAAGAAACACAGGGCCCAGGTGCTTTATATTGTTCTGAAATAAAGAGGTATTGATCTTGACTATATGGGCGTGCATATACACAGCTCACTCAAACTGAAAGGTATTTATAAACATGAATGTCAACAAATTATACACACAAACAACAATTAATTTGAATTAACATATATGTAACATGCATTGAAAAAGCATATTTGCGCTGACAGTATTTTCCGCTTTGAAATGCACTAATTTGCATGTGACCTAATCTTCATATTATAGTAAAATGAAGACATGAAGCAAAACTTCAGAATTATAGTTTTCGTCTGGAAATCGCTTCTTTCATATTGCCGTATGGTAAAATACAAGATTATTAGCAAGTACATGTATATAGTTCAATTTGAATTAAGTAAAGTAATTGTACAAGGAATACACCGGTCCAACATTAGTAATATATGTTTTAACATTACCCTGAAGCTTTTTTAGCACAACTCTCCTTTTGCACGGGCAACATGTGCATATATTTTCTAGTCAAAAGTTAGCTGAGTATGTACTCTAATTATCTGAACGGTTATAGAATTTGTATTACATTTTTTAGACGGACATTATTATTCTAAGCTGCTTTATATGCTCTTTTTACTGGGAAACGACATGTGACTTTGATTCAAGCTTTAAAAGGTTATTCGCTTAAATCAGGTTGTGATTCTTTACAGAATGAAGCAACAAGGTAAGTTAAAACAAATTAGTATTATTTGAAGTTCGTAATATACTGTTGGTTTGAACTATATTAACATATATATTTCAAATTAGTATCAAATTTGTAATATTAGGTCTCATGTACCTTCTTGGTATCATTTCTTTATCAACAAAAATCATAGGAAATTACACAACGGCATTCAGTGACATGGAGGCTGCCGTTGTGAGCAGGAATAAAAACAAAAACAACCAAAACTAGTTGAAACTTCAAACCGGTTAATCAATTAAGTGCAAAGAAAGGGGTTGGTTTCTTGTTTTTCTCTTGCTTACATATTTACGGTCAACTAAATACCAACCACTTCATGTAAACGGTTGTTTTTTTCACAGGCTTATGGCTTTTGACTTTCCGACCATTTATGGTGATATGATGGAAAAGAGCCGTCATGGTATAAATTGACATCAAATATTGCAAATAATACATAGAACAAGAGTAAATTTGTTTGTGCACGTGAAACCTATACCAACAACTTTTCTGAATGTGATACTTTTATAAGAACGCGAGTAAGTAAATGGTTATAATAGAAATGAATTAGATATAAAAATGCTTTTGACTCTCCGACCATTTATGGTAATATGCTGGAAAAGAGCTTCGTCGTGGTAAAAATGGACATCAAATATTGAAAATAATATTTATAACAAAGAGTGAATTTGTTTGTGCACGTGTAACCTATACCAACAACTTTTCTGAATGTGATACTTTGATACGAACGCGAGTATGTAAATGGTTATAATGGAAATTAATCAGATAGAAAAAAAAAATACATTCACTTTTAACTGTAATAAAAAATCTTTATGTCGTAAAACCGTTTTTTTGACGGATGGCCCATAATTATAGTATAGGCCCGAATCACGTACATAGCCAGTACTTCTTATGAATCACAAATTAGTTTCTTCTCAATTAGTGATCTCTAAATGAAATTTTCAAAATTATAAAATATAAACTTATAAAAAATATTAAGTGTGTATTGCGTGCCAAAACGAACCGTGACCAATATAGTTAAGTATTGGCACTTTGCTATATTGCAGCATGCACGCGTTGAAACAAAACTTTACTTCAATAGCTGCATATATGTCACTTCTATGCATACATTCACTAAACACGCTGTGTTTCAATACAATGAGGACTACATATAACGTTTCTTCATTTAACATCCAAATTTATATTTGTCATTTACCATCAAATTTTGTATTTGATCATCAACATTACATAACCACTTCCACATACTAACATATTTGCATTAGGTAACCTAACTCTTATAACATGTCTGACTGGAACATTGAATATCAGAAATAATTATTAATTGTCGTTCAAATTATTATATCTTGGTAATTGAAGCATGTGTGTTCAGAATCCAATATTGTTGATATCAGCACCGAATAATCAATTCGTATAATTTTCAGTTTTAATAAAAACAGCACTTACAAATGAGGATGGCATTTGGCTAGAAGAAACAAATAACACAAGAATCACATTACAATATTAAATCCCTACCGAATTAGTAAGATGAAAACTCATAACTTCATTAAACAAATTATGTTAGACAAGCGACATATTGCCTATACAAGACAAGAACACCACTTACATGACAGGAGCAGTCACTTACGACAACATTTAAAACATTTGCGGCCGTTCTAATTTCTAATGTTTGGACTTGATGTACACTAATGTACAATACTATAGTCTAAGTTAATTTAACTCTCATATTGTTTCTGTGCAACAGGCTTATTTTAAATAACATACGTTCATAATAATACGCAAAAAGTATCCCAATTTATACATTGGTTCTAGACACATTCATCATAAGGTTCATTACTTATTCATCACGCACAGAGAACCAGTTTAACCTAAGATTTCATATTTTACTTTTCATTATATAGATGATTAAGTAAATGTTAACTATGGATGGAACATTTAAATGACAATAATTACAGGTTACAGTATAGTAAATATTTCATTTATGCAATCATACTCTCTCTTAATAAATAAAAAACTATTTATTTGAAGACACACTTTTCTGTGTGGGCATTTACCCTGACTTTATTTGTAAATATTGTATTTCACGTGTGGTAGAAGAATGGTTGTGTACTACAAATTCACCGTTTTGCGTGAATTTTAAAGAATGCATGATACGACCTTGACGGTTGGTGGTATACCTTCAACTGTAACCGGTAAAAAGGTGGCCGTAAAACAGCAAACTTTGATTCGCGCCGAATTCTTTATTACAAATCGCATGACCTATCTTTGTAACTGTTCAAATGAATTCGACTAGCGATGATCTTTAAGACAATGTATTGTTATGGGGATCTCTACGTGCTAAATGTTGCATTTATTATATTTTTGAAGTGATTGCTTTAACATGGAGATTGTAAAGGAAATCTTTGATAGAATGTGATATATTACAACTTGTTGATTTATAAAATATTTGTATGACTCAACTCTTAACTCGTGAGTTTTATCAGTGATAATAATAAGGAAAAAAATATAGATGTTAAAGAGCAGTAGTAACAGCAGTAACTAATATATAAACTATGCTTATGTCAGAGTGTCTAATAGCATACTCGTACGCTGAGAAATAAACACGCAAAAATATATTTGATTTGGTAACTAAAATGGCCATGCAAACCCTAGCTCTGCCTCACTTAATATCCATTAGAACAATATCCGTGACGGAAACAAACGGTTGTATAACCTAATGCATCTGATGGCGCAGTAAGGTCAACGTAGGTATGATTTCAATAAAATCTTATAAAATGTGTGTGACATTTTACGATATCCTTTTAGTTGATGTTATGGTAACGGATTAACTCCAAGCTGGAAATGAGTGTAATGCGATTTGTCGTATGGAAGATCTTGAACGAACAATGTTAAAACGTACAGTTAAAAAAAAATACTTCGTATAATGAGCTCGAATTAGTTTTATAAATACAATGATGTTATCCCTCTTTAGTAGACGAGTTCAATAACTCAAGTACATAAACACACAAGGTTCGAAAAATACGACCACACATTGATTTTTTCCCAACAGACTCTGCTTAGACCTACGTTACGTTTTATATGTAAATTACAACTGTCTGATTTGCACATTATATTGATTGATGTTCACGTGATTATTCCTGCATAAAAATCATATTTGTCCCATATTATGAGAAGATCGACTTCCAAATCCATGAGAAAATAGCACGAACAATAATCCAGAATGTCGGTATTGTTTACAACTAAGGCCAGCTTTGAAATAATACATATGGAAAGGAATCTACACATTTGTTTTCACAATTTGTCATATAGCTTTGTAGTAAAAATGTTACATTACCATACACATTTATAACAATAACACTTACTTATTTGATTCCGAAAATATAAATGAAATGCATGTATAAACATCAATCATTTATAAAACGTTTAATTGAAATTGAGAATTTAGTGTTTCCAGTACAAATATTATAACAGGAAATCGCAATTCGTTGCCGGACAAATGCAGTAAATCTGTGCATTGCCCAGTCCAATGGATCATATTATCCACTTGTTTATTTCACGGTGATTTCTAACTGGATATTTAACATCATGGCACATTCAGTATAAACTGTTTAAGCCTTCAAAACAAAATCAAATGTGAGTCATAGTACTTGTTCTTATAATAGATGAACTCAAAATCATTTTCAGAATAACTACAATTAATAAACAATAGCAAATAGGTATAATGCTAGTTTTCTTTCACTTACCACCAACTGCTATTTATTGTTTGAGAATTTGATTATCTATTTTCACTTGGGTGAAAGTGAGGAAGTCGTGACGTTTATGACATATGCATATATTTAAATACCATTAACATGTGTGATATCAATCATTTCCGTTTACATTTGCATACACATATACGTGAAAAACGCAATTGCTACATTTATACATATATATATATATATATATTTCGGATAAAAAGAGTTCTTATAATAAAGAAATGTTCTAGTTTTAACTTACCTTCCAACGTTAATGTATTCCTTTCTAAGTTTCTATTAAAGAATTCCAAGCCATCTGTAATTGACCCCAACATAAACCAGATGAAGTTACTATTATTTAACATTGTTTTGACATTTACGTTTGTGTCATGAACAAATGGGGCATAAACAAGCGAAGTCCAACAAGCTCTATAGGTATTGATTTGAATTACACACGGCTCTTCGGGAATTAGTATGAAACTGTACGGGGAACAGCATGTTTTGACGTCGGTTGGACCACAAGACGATTAGTTGCTTCTGTTTTGAATACGTGCATTCTGTAATACGTCCTAAGATTTAATTAGATTATCAGCATGTGAATACTATTCGTAAAATAAATGTATGAAGTGGTATTAACATTAACATAATATTTGTACTATAATGGTGTGCCTTGAGAACTTTTTGTATTCAAAAACACTGCAAATAAATAATGGCTGTTTAATATTGCATGACTCGTTTAAATCGTATGCATGACCGCGTATGGGTATCCATCAAAGCTGCCATAACATATAAGCAAACCTTTCTCTCTCTATGTGTATTCGGCGTTGGTTTGAATCTTCACAATTTAAAGTTTGAATGTATCTTTTATCACCCGCTGATTAATAGCTCTGAAGTTACGATCGTGCAAAGAAGAATACATCAAAGTATATGAGTAAAGCACTTTCTTTAATTACGGAATTGCCTTTTTTTATGAAACTAAAGCCATAACAGTCCATTTATACGCTCGACAATTTGCATTTCTCATTCAAGTTGTTGCCCTGAAATAATGGGAGCACATTTAAAAGCTAAGTTTAATGCGCTCCATAGGTCTTGATTGTTATTGCACACAACTATGCAGGAATTAGTATGAAACTGTACGTTGAATATTTTAGCAGCATGGCTGAGCACAAGGCGAGTATGTGCCTGTGTTTAAAATACGTTGATTCTTTATTAAGTACTTAAATGTAATTAGATTATAAGCAAGTACATACTGCATGTAAAATAACTTTATTTGGCGATATTAACAAAAACAGAACATTTGTACTTGTATTGTTTTCCCCGAGAACGTTATGTATTATAGTTAAAATAGATAATGACTGTTTTATAATGCACAACTCGTTTAAATCGAATGCTAATATAGCCATTAGTATAGCCTTAAAGACAAAACATTCTGCCCTCTATTTGTATTCGGCTGTGTTTTGAATCGTCGCAATTATTATATTTGATGTAACGTGTATCACTCGTTGATTAACCGTTCTGAAGATACGAGCTTGCAAGGAAGAAGACAACAAAGTATTGGAGTAAAGCACTGACTATAGTTAAGGAAAGCCAATTGTTCCGGAACTTAAACAATAACGGTTGTTTATGTTGTCCATCGGACAACCTGATTTCCGGAACTTAAACAATAACGGTTTTTTATGTTGTTTATCGGACAACCTGATTAATCGGAAACAGTAGTTTACCGAATTTTACTTTTTTTAAATACGTATTCGTCAGACTTCAGGTAATTGTCAATCTGTTTTTTGTACCTGAAGACACAATTGATTATGTTTGCCTTGAGTAATTTGTGTGGTACCTTAATTTAGTGAATTTATATTTTATCAGGAACATACATATAAATAACAATTTATATTATTGCAAGAGGAAACCTCACTCCTATAACAGGTCTAATTCGATTACGAAATCTCAGAAATTTCTGAAATTTTCATAAAGTAGTAGTTCATATTACTCTATCTTGGTAATTGAAGTATGAGTGTTCAAAACGCAATATTTTCGAATTCAGCGCTGAAGAATCAGCCATTCGACTAGAGGCTATATATGATCAAACGAAAACACTATCAACTATTAAAACCCGAGCGAATTATCAGCAGAGAAACTCTCATCAACATCTGAACGTTACTTGAGGCAAACAATCAGTTGTCTATACAACTACAGAAAAACTACATACGACAACAAATTAAAAGAATTGTGATTTTTCTTGTAAAACGTATAAAAAGTACACTGACACATAAATTGAAACGATTTTATTAATTAAAAAGTTAGTAAAACTGTTTCTGAGCAACTGGCCAATTTCCAACAACACTCGTTCGTAACA
This sequence comes from Dreissena rostriformis, assembly GCA_007657795.1. NCBI lineage: Eukaryota > Metazoa > Mollusca > Bivalvia > Myida > Dreissenidae > Dreissena > Dreissena rostriformis. The sequence goes on from VMBQ01004464.1 coordinate 44,858, forward strand.
ATAGGCAATACAGATGCCCAATATTATATTATCACATCTATCACATAGCTCAATACTTATTTATCCTGCATAGAGAATTAGTTAAATCTCATACTCCATTTTATATTTTTACATTTAATAATGTCTTAAGATTACATAATAAGGGGATTTATTTATTTTTTACCATTAATAATTTCAGAGTTTGTTTTAAACACTATTTGCGTTAGTGTTAGACTCTTATTGTATTGCATTTACTTTACTCTCAACTCATGAACTCTACTCCTGGTATACCATGTAAACACAAGTCGATACATAGTAGTAGAAGTAGTACTAGCAGTTATTATTATAGTACTTATTTGTGCGTCATAGTGTCTGAAAGTATAGTCGTAAGCTGAGAAAAACCATACAACAAAATAGTTGATAACTAAGAGGCATGCGAACCCTAGGTCTGCCTCAATCATCAATATTAGCCTCGCTCTGGGAAAAGGAGGTTTAATGCATGGGTCTGAAGTGTCGTCCCAGATTAGCATGTGACGTCCGCACAGGCTTATCAAGAACGACACATTCCGCTTTTATGATCATTTTTGTTTATAGAAAGACTCTTCTTAACGAGAATCCAGTTTAAGCGGAAAGTATCGTCCCTGATAAGCCTGTGCGGACTGTACGGGCTAATCTGGGACGACACTTTACGCACATGCATTAAACCCCTTTTCACAGAGCGAGGCTCATATCCATTAAGAACAATATCAGTAACGAAAACAATCTAATTGAAACTTAATATTCATGATGACATTGTTCGAAGATAAATTGCTTTATTCAATTAATCGTTTACTTATTACTGTTGACATATTTTTTGTGGTACTAGATATTCCATTTCAATTTCCCGCAACGACACACGAACTTTTAATTGGTACATGACCGTTTGCTGAATATATTGTTCCACAACAAATAAAAAAGAGCGTTTTGTATCTTGTTTAATCTATGTAACCAGACCACATCTTACGTAGAAATTTTGGCTACTGCTATATTCTAAACTGACTTCGTATGGGTTAACTTTGTTTTCTGAAATATTGTACGAAATATTCGTTGATTTTGAGTGTTGCTTTAAATAAAAAAAAAGTGTTTTACCACATTTTTTCTTATTTGAAGATTCACATAATAAAGCACCATGTGCTTCTAAACAGAGACAGGCATCCATACTTAACGAAAACCATTATTACAATCTAAAATCATTTGAACATCAGAGGATACATTGCACAAATATTATGTAAATCTAAAATAATACGATCTTCTCTTCTCTCCTATATGAGTTAAAAAAGTGTTCAAACAACATTCGCAGCAATCACAGGACTTCTTTAATGGATGTTACTTTCAATTAAGTGATCTTACAATTTATTGAACGTGGCAAGGAAAACTCACTACCGCAAAAAGGCTTCTTTTGGATGTACATGTATCAAGATAAAAATTCGTTTCTCTTGTTTTTAATGTGAATATATTCTTTCTTTGGAAGCAGGTTAAGCAATTCAAGTTATATTAACAAGTATCTTAATTCATCAGTTAACATCTTTCTCATTAAAAACAAGAGTACGGGTTTGAATGTAAGCCAGTAAAACACGTTTCCAGTAAAAATGTGAAACACGTGATCAAAAGACGATGGATGTATACTGTTTCATTACAATTAAGAATATGCTACTGAATTTCGATATTTGATTTTGTTTTACACAAATGGCACACACACTTAAATATAGGCTCTTTTAAACACAGACATAAACAAATTCGAATGCTTTCTGATATATTGCGAAGCTTATGTCATTCCCAAACAACATTTCATATCCCATCACTATATTAGTAATTAAAATGATCAATCTTGATATTTTATATTCTTGATGGCTCTTATAGGTGATGAATTGTTATATTAAGTTGATAATTTACTTTTTGCTGTTGACTTTGCAGACAATATCGCTATCGGGCTGCTTAATAAGGCAAATAATAAGGCTGAAAAAACACACAAGTTACAGCAACGTCAACATGGCTAGTAATATGTTTGTTTTGTTTTGTTTGTTTTGTTTAAAATTAATTGAATGGATCGTCGTCTGGAGTCACGCAAAGGCACGTGATGTTTCCATTATGTTGAGCATGAGCTAAATACAGTGTAAGTTAAAAATCATTAAATAACAAACATAAAAATAAGCAGTAAAAAATTAAAAAGAAGGGTAATTGACGGGCATTAAATATCAGGTGTAATATTTACAAAATCCTATTGAAAAATCCTCGCGAACATTTTTTTACGCGTACAAAGAACGCACTATACTTATTTATAAAAAGTGTGCTGTACATAATGTGGTCGTTTAACGGGTCATTTTATTGCATACATTTTCAATTTCATATACAATTAATAATTAAAATTGGATGTTTTGTTTTGGTAACTTAAGTTTTGCCATTTGACGGTATTTTTTTAGACAAGACAAACATTACCTAAATAAGCCTCACGGCTTGAGAAATCATACCTTATTTTACATGCACCTTTTCAAACAGAAGAAGAATACTGCATACCATTTAATAAATGGTGCCATATGATTTAGCATTATATTCATTTCGTTGTTATAATGAAGTGTTTATGTTGTATTGAAGTAATAACGCATTATATCAAAACGTGCATACAATGCAAATATTCATTTTACAGCATAAACTATTACAGCGGGAGTTGCGATGGTTATTTTTATTTGAGCTATGTTCTTTAAATAACAACACATGTGTATCAACAGACAATCTAAACTTTTATATTAATGAACGTGCTGCTTTAATCACAGGCGATTCAATGTTTATATACACGAACTCTTCGAGTTGATAAACAAATGCTCCCGCGTTGTTATACTTTTTATTGAAAAGACCATGATCAAAGAAACACAGGGCACAGGTGCTTTATATTATTATGAAATAAAGATGCATTAATGTTTAGTATATGGGCGTGCATATGCACAGCTCACTCAAACTGGACGGTATTTATACACATGAATGTCAACAAATTATACCACAGAAACATCAATTAATTTGTATTTAACATTTATGTAACATGTGTTGAAAAAGCATATTTGCGCTGATAGTATTTTCCGCTTAGAAATGCACTAATTTGCATGTGATCTAATCTTCATATTATTGTTAAATGAAGACATGAAGTAACTCTTTAGAGTTATAGTTTTTGTCTGGACATCGCTTCTCTCATATTGCCGTATAATAAAATAAGAAACACAATTAGATTTCTCACCAACTTTTAACAGTAACACATTTAAAAAGTGTACGTGAAACATGCGATGAAACAAGATTATGAGCAAGTACATGTATATATTTCGATTTGAATTTTGTAAAGTAATTGTACAACGAATACACCGGTCCAACATTAGTTATATATGTTCCAACATTACCCTTAAGCTTTTTTAGCACACATCTCCTTTTTCACGAGCAAAATGTGCATACATTTTCTAGTCACAAGTTTGCTGAGTATTAAGTCTAAGTATGTGAACGGTTTTAGAATTTGTATTTTATTTTTTAAGACGGACGTTATTTATTCTAAGCTGCTTTATATGCTCTTTTTACTGGAAAACGACATGTGGTAAACATTTCACTTTATATCTCCACGTTTGTTTCATAAGTTGACGTTGATTCAAGCTTCCAAAGGTTATTCGATTCAATGAGGTTGTGTTGTGTTAAATACAGGACGAAGCAACAAGGTAAGTTAAAAATTAGTTTTTATTTGAAGTTCGTGATATACTGTTGGTTTGAACTATATGAAAAAATAGTTCACATTAATCTCCAATTTATAATATTACGTCTTATGTACCTGCTAGGTAGCATTCCCAAATTTACAAACATCATAGGAAAGTACACACCGACATTCAGTGACATGGAGGCTGCAATTTTGAGCAGAAAATAAAAATGTTGTTTTCTTGTTTTAGTAATGCTAACATATTTACCACCTAATTGATACCATACACTTCAATTAAACTGTTGTTTAAATGGACGTCTATCATCGTCTATACTATAATAACACTGAATGCCGATGTGTAATTTCCTATGTGAATCTTTTGAGAACCAACACATATAATATTTTTGGTGCGTTTTTATTCGCAATGTTATGGCTTCTGTTTTTCCGACTATGTATAGTGATATGCTGAAAAATAGCTTGGTCATGGTGAAAATTGACATAAAATATTGCAAATTATATATAGAGCACAGAGGGAATACATTTGTGCAGGTGTAGCCTATACCAACAAATGGTGTGGATATTATAATATAATTATAACGCGAGTAATTAAGTCGTGAAAATATAAATGAATCAGATAGACAATACGTTATTTAAAAAAAAAACATCCGTGTACAACGAACTTTCATTCCTTAACATTTTCATACGAGAGAACTCTATAAATCTTGTAAAGAAACTGATATAAAAAAACAAAATTAAATTACAGTATACTTAACGGATTTTATAAGTTTGTTAATATTTATGTTTTTTAACAGTCTTTAAAAATAGATTAATCGTAAAATCGTTTTTCGAAGGGTGTCCTATTATTATAGAACAGGCCGGAATCCCGTACATCACCAGTATTGCCAGTTCTCCTAATGAATCCAACTTAGTTTCTTCTCAGTAAGTGATGTTGAGGTGAAATGTATAGAATTATAATATATAAACTGATAAAAAATTAAGTTAGAATTGCGTGCCCTTACAAACTGTGACAAATATAAGTTAAGTATTTGCACTTTACTATATTGAAACATACACGTGTTCAAACAAAACTAAACTTCAAAAGCTGCATATTTCACGTATATGCATAAACTGACTGAACACAGTGTGTCAAAATACTGTGAGAACTACAAAAATATGTTTTCATTTAACATCCAAATTTTTATGTGTCATTAACCAACCAAATTTATATTTGTCATTTACCATCCAAATTTATATTTGTCATTTACTATCTAAATTCATATTTGTCATTTACCATCCAAATTTATATTTGTCATTTACCATCCAAATTTATATTTGTCATCTACCATCCAAATTGATATTTGTCATTTACCATCCAAATTTATATTTGTCATTTACCATCCAAATTTATATTTGTCATTTACCATCCAAATTTATATTTGATCAGGAACATAACATAACCACTTCGACATAATACCATAATTGCAATGGAAAACCAAACTCCCATAACATGTCTTAACTGGAACATTGAATATCAGAAATAATTATTCAAGTTCAAGTTTTTTATTTGGTATATCGGCAAAACGCCTTTGACCATTTACATACAAGTGAAAAAAGTATAATCAAAGTGCATCAGTACAATATAAATACAATCATGCAAATGAACAAACACAAACTACATTGAAAGTGTTCAAACATTATGTACAAAAGTGTACGTTTTAACGACAACAACAAAAAAGGAAAAGAGTAACATATAGACAAATTGAATATAATTAGGGTTACATAGTGTTATTATTTGATGTTCAAATTACTCTATCTTGGTAATTTAATACTGATTGCTCGGAATCCACTATTGTTGATGTCAGCACCGAAAAATCGGTTCATATACATTCAGTTGTAATGAAAATCGCACTAACAAATAAAGATACCATTTGACTACAAGTTTATAAATGAAACAAAAATCACTATACAATATTACTATCACTATCCGAATTACTAGGATAGAAACTCATAACACCAGAAAATTCTTAATTTAACGACAAGTGACATATTGCCTATACAAGACAAGACAAGACAATAACGCCACTACGACAACACTTTAGAAAAATACAGCCCTTCTAATTTCTTACTGTTTGAGTTTATGTACACTTACGTACACTATTATGCTCTTAGTTCATTTAAGTCTCATAGTGTGTCTGTGCAGTATGCTTATTTCAAATAACACACGTTCATATCAATACGCAAAAGTATCCCAATTAACACATTGGTTCTAGACACATCCATAACAATGTTCATTACTTATTCATCCTACACAGATAACCAGTAAAACTTAAGATTACATTTTAGACTTGGCTGGAAAATTTTATTGACAATAATTACATGTTACAGTATATAAAATAGTTTACGTGTTTAATGCTGCTCTTTCTTAATAAATTAAAACCATTTATTTATAGACACTATTTTCTGTATGGGCATTTGCCATAACTTTACGTTTTAATATTTTATTTTACGTTTGGTAGGAGAAACATTGTTGTCTACTTCACATGCACTTGAAGGTTGAAGACTATATGATGAGACCTTGACAGTTGGCGGTATACCTTCAACTACAGAGTAGCCGGTAATGATCGCTGTAATTGTTTATAATAAAAAAACTCGGCCCGGAATGCGTTTTCAGACAAGGTATTAATGTGGGGATCTAAACGCGCAAAATGATGCGTTTATTATTAATTTGTGAATGGATTGCTGAAATATTACAGTGGAATTGTTAAGGAAATCTTTCATTTATTATAGTAAATTTCAAATTGTTGATTTAAAAAAAATGTATGACTTAACTCTTAACTCCTGAATTGTATTACTGCTAGTAATAAGAAAAATGTAGATGAACACGAGCAGTAGTCATAGCAGTAACTAATATATCTACTACGATATCATAAGGTCAGAGCGTCTATAAGCATACTGGTAGGTGGAGACATGAACACACAACACTGTATTTGATTTGATAACAAAAAGGGACATGCATACCCTAGCTCTGCCTCACTTAATATCCATTAGAATCATATCAGTAACAGAAACAATCAGTTGTATAACTTAATGCATGTAATGACGCAGATAGGTTAACGTTGTTGTGATTTCAAATTTTTGTTAATAAAATGTGTGTGACATATTACGAGATTATTTTAGTTGATGCTATGGTAACGGATAGGACATTGACGTCAAGCTGGAAATGTTTGTACTGAGAGATGTCGTATGAAAGATCTTATTGTATGCATATGGTTTGAAGGAAAAATATACGCATTCGAAGTAACAGTTAAGATAAATTGAAGGATAAATGTCTTCATGTGAATGTCAAGGTGAACAGAATGTGAAGCCTGCAGCATCGAACACAAAGTAAAAAATAATAATAATATAACCCTTACCATTTAAATAAGTCTCGAGAGTAGCATGTATGAAACTCGAGCCACAGGTAGCTGCCCAAGTGAAACATGGACTTAATTTAACATACTTCCTTGACATCTCTAAACACCGCAATACTGTAATATTATGTAACACGCTTGACTGGTGTTGGAAGAATCCTGAACTAGACATTGCAATAGGTTCCCAATTTAAGAGATATCAGTTTTATATGTGATATTATAAACAAATTCAATTGAGTGTTACAATCGACTTCTGGTGCGTTCATGTGATTCTGAACACAATGATGAACTGGCGCTTTTATGATACGTGCTGACATTCATACGTAATCGAGACACACACCTTCCCAAAGTAAAAACACACATATAGAAATGTATTCATATATGGCATTGTGGTCATATGATTATTAATTCAAACCCAAGTATTAACATTCAATATTAAAAGCGTATGCAAGTAAAATATTTTTATTCATATTATTATTTTTAGATTCTAGAATCTGACTAAATGTTTGTATCAAACACATGTTGGGAAATATGGTAGGATATGTTTTATACCAGAATAATGTAATTTCTGAATTTTTTATGTCCCCCAGTCTTTACTGGGGGACATCTTGTTTTTTCCCTTTCTGTTTGTTGGTGTGTTTGTTTGTTTGTTTGTTTGCACACACTTTAACATTGGCCATAACTTTTGCCATATTAAAGATAGCAACTCAATATTTGGCATGCATGTGCATCTCATGGAGCTGCACATTTTGAGTGGTAAAAGGTCAAGGTCAAGGTAATCCTTCAAGGTCAAAGGTCAAATATATGGGTCAAAATCGCTCAAAAGGGGACATAGTGTTTCACAAACACATCTTGTTTTTTTATTCATTTTCAAGTTTGTATTTTTTCTTTGCTTTTGGATGTTATGTTAAATGTATATTGCCCTGGGTTGTATATTTGAATCAACGTTTTTACCAATAAATAAAGATGAATCGGATGTGTTTTTTGTTCTGAAGACAGTATGCAAGAATGTATTGGTGCTTACAACTGATTTACAAACTCAAAATTAGAAAAAGCCCCTATGACGCTCAAAATCAACGAAACATTCGTAATATATGTGGTAAAATAAAGTTAACACATAAATAATCAGTGTCCCTTAAAGCAATAGCAAGCATTTGAACGCTAGATGTGGTCTGGTAAAATGGATTAAACAAGATATAAAATGCTCTTTTTATTTTTGTGTGGCACAATAAATTCCATTTTAATTTCCCGCAACGATATCTATTCATTCGACACATGAACACTACATTGGTACAAGAACATGTATTGAATATATTGTACCACACAAAAATAATAAAAATGTTACCAGAGCACATCTAACGTTGAAATTTCGGATTTTGCTATAAGGAACACTGATTATTTATGTGTTAACTAAATTTTACGAAATAAATTACGAAATTTTCGTTGATTTTGAGCGTTATAGAGGCTTTAACTGAGTCCTTGATCGTATCTATTGAAACACAGCTCTAAATAAATGTTCCCTTCTCATTAAAATAAACATTTATGTATTTCAAAATAAAGTACGTAACATTTATTTCTTTGATTGGCACTACACTTATCTTTATTACCATATACATATATGATAGTTATACTTATAATACATGATTGATAAATGCATATTTGATATGTCCAGAAAAATGGACAAATTAAATGTAATTTGTTTTTCAAATATTATTCATTCAATTGGTATTTTTTTATCAATACCTTCAAATTACTGATACCGCTTTACAAAACGTATGTATAATTACTAACTAGAAACCTGAATCTCGGAAATATCCATTCGTGTTAGTCTGCATCGTTAATCATTTTATCTGAAGCAGACTTTTGAAACGATATAATATTGTAGGCAGCTCTCGACAATCGATAACTATGTAAACTGCAATGGAACTTACCTATTATATGCACATAGACAGGTCATTACAAATGTAATAACACACATTTATTAGTAGAAATTCCAATAAATATAAATGTCAAACCTGTAACTCAAACTTCACGGGTAACTTTATAACTATCTAAAAACGCCAACCGTATATTACCAATGATCCGTTAAACGACCACGTGTAGTGCACGCGGTTTATATCACAAATAATGCGTGCCATTTCCATATAGAACATGAAATGTGCTTTTTTCTGTAAAATACGTTTGGTGAAAATGTTGCCCAGGATTTTTGTGAAAATAACGTTCGACAACAATTCATCTTCAATAGCTCAGCTCCTCGTGTTTAACTGCTTATTTCTATGTTTGTTTTTCAATGATTATTTGCTTACACTTAAATTAGCTTATACCCTAATGAAAACATCACATTTCTTGTTCCTTCTTTCTCGTAATTACGTCATTCCAGACTTTGCTCCGTTCTTTAACTAAACAAACATGCATAGCATTATTGACATTGGCTGTAACTTCATCCTTCGTCATAGCTGCCCACATATTTATGTTATGAAGCAGCCCAATAGTGATATTTTCTGCAGATGTCATCAACAAAATCTAAATTATCAACTTATTAAGATAATGCATCACTGTATAAAGCCATCAATATTATCAAATACCAAAATAGTATTTTTTTTATTACTTATAGTATAATGGGCTATGAATTGCAATTAAGGAATGTTCCAGGGTTCACGTTATTGCCAAAAGCAACCGAATATGGCATTCGTGTTTTTCATTTTGCTTGCAGTCATTATATTTGGTCTGTATATTTTGATAAAAGGCCATCCATAAAGGACGGCCACGCAAAAAAAAGGTTTGCATGGTCTCTTTTAAAATTAATGTTCACTTGAATTCAAGTCACATTCATTCAGGAAGTCCTGTGATTGTGATTAGACAAGCATGGCTAGCCTTGTTGACATGGGCTGTAACTTTGTGCATCATTTGTCATAGCTGCCTGCAGATGTCATCTATCAAAACTTACTTATCAATTTATTAAGATAATTCATCACTGAATAGAGCCATCAAGACTATCAAATGTCAAAAGAGAATTTGTTCAATTACCAATAGTGTTATGGGCTAGGAATCGCAATTAACGATTGTTTCAGGATTCACTTTATTGTCACAAGCAATCGAATATGACATTGTGAATGTATGTTCACAGTACTTGGTGTCTATGTGAGAGATCTAAAAAACGTCCCCACAGTGGGGATCGAACCCGTGTCCTCCCGGTCGCTAGGCGGACACCATATCTACTACGCCAAGTCAAGATCATAACGTGTGAAAAAAAATAAAATTGGATGCATTATGAAAACCGATTTGCACATTCTATTGACTGGACGTCTATTTGATTATTCTAGTACACATTTTTAATACCTCCAATATTCTCTGGACGACATCACGAGAATGAAGTCCATAACCAACAAAACACGAGCACTGTTTACATAACACACCTCATCAAAATGTAGCTGACTGTCTTGATGCACTTATTTTATGTATTGATTATAAGAATGGCCAGCTTTTAACAAATAAATATGGAAATGATAAGATGTTTCGTTTCTTTTAAAATTGCGAAAGCTTTTAAATTGAACTATATGGATAGCATTCATTTTACACTCGCTTAAGTTTGTTAAGTTAACACGAAATCAATGTATATACATGAATGTTCGATACAATATAATATGGCTTTTTACGCATTTTCTGGTGGTAATATAAAACATATGTGCCTTGTTCTTGGAAAACTGGTCTAAATGCATGTGCGTAAAGGCTTATCAGGGACCACACTTTTGGCTTTAACGGTATTTCTTTTTTTGGAAGGGAATCTCTTTTAAGCGAAAATACAGTTTAGGCGGAAAGTGTCGTCAATGATTAGCCTGTGCGTACTGCACATGCTAATCGTGGACGACATTTTACGCACATGCATAAAGCCCAGTTTTGCCAGAACGCGTCTCACATAATAACAGGCTGTTTAAAATTTGTTTTAATAATATTCACTAGAGTTTGTAGAGCCCATAACACCGTATCATCCAGCTATAATCACGGTTCTACCGCACAATGATTTCTCATAGGATCAAAATCCGATATTAAACTTGTATACTTGTGCATTAACTATGTATGAATTCTTATATAAAGGTCTATGAAACTTCATTTAAATAGAACTTAGTATTCAACAACGATCTCAAAGAAAATACATTTCAGTTTAATCATGGATTTAAATGCAATGAAAATACTAATCAGTTCTTACATGTACACATGACAATTGTTAGATACAATATATGTTTGTACTTGTATTACAAACCATTTTTATTTCGGTGTTTATACTTTTAATAATGTGCGTGAACGTTAATGATAATGACAATGTTTCTATATATACACGTATTCTATGCAGTAAATGCATTACAGACCATTTGTATTGGTTCTAACACAATAAAAGCCTTACAAAATCAATAAAAGTTAACATTCCTCATTCAAGTTGGCGCCCTGAATTAATTGGGGCACATTTTCAATCAGAATCCAATCAGCTCCATAGGCGTTGGTTTTAATTACAAACAGCTCTGCAATAAAACATAATGAATACGCAATCAAACTGCATTGAACAGTTGGTGTCTGAGCACCAGACGAATATGTGTTCTGTTTTCAATACGTTCATTCTGTAATAGGTACTTACATGTAATTCTATTATCAGCAATTAGATAAGGCTAGTAGAACAACTCTATCGGTGGCAACATCGTATACAGTTCATAGCTAAAATATGTTACGAACTCTTATACAATTTAGAAATTTCAAACACCATCTACAATAAACTAGTTGCATTAAATTTGAATGGAAATGCCATAGTAACAATTATATTTTACACCCATATATATCATTTTGGTAGAAAATTATATTCGAGTAGGTGCAACTTGCAAGAAAACTGAGAAGATTGGTGACATTTAATAACATTTTTGTTAACGATTACACATCGATTGATATGAATGCGTTCCAGAATGTCCAGTGATAACGTTGAATCATTGATCTAACGTTAAGGTTTCGATTAAGTATGAACGGTAATCATTGCGGACGTTGTCATTTCTTTTTGTTTCATTTCTTTTTTACTTAATTTACACTTACGTACAATATTATACTCTGAGGTAATTTAAGTCTCATATTGTTTCTGTTTAAGCTTATTTCAAATAACTTATAAAAACGCACAAGTATCACAATTAATACATTGGTTCTATACACATGCATCACAATTTGCATTACTTATTCATATCGCACGGAGCACCTGCTGAGTCTTAGATTTCATTTTAAACTGTTGATTATATAGATGATTAAGTTAATGTAAACCATGGATGGAAAATTTAAATGACAATAATTTAACGTTACAGTACATTAAATATTTCAGGTTTGCAATCCTTCTCTCTCTTAATAAATAAAAACCATTAATTTAAAGACACAATTTTATGTAGGGACATTTGCCATCACTTTACATTTTTTTTTTTTTATTTAATTTTAACTTTTATTTTACATTTTAATATTTTATTTTACGTGTGGTAGGAGAACAATTGTTGTTTCCTACATGAAGACTACATGATGAGACCTTAACCGTCTGGTAGTATACCTTCAAATGTAGATTAGCCGGTAAATTCTTTCTTTAAAATCGCATAACCTATCTTTGTTATTGTTTAATATTATAAATATTGTTAATACACGGCTGAGCCGGGCCGGGCAGCAGAACATATAACGATCGGGCTTCTTCATAACATAACTATGTGGGCAGCTATGACGAAGGATGCGCAAAGTAACAGCCAATTTCAACATTGCTAGCCATGTTTGTTTAGTTGAAAATATGGAACGTAGTCTGGAAAAGCGCAATTACGGAAAACAAGGAAAAAGAAATGATGTTTCCATTACGGTATAAGCTAATTTAAGTGTAACATAAACAATCATTAAAACAAACATCGAAATAAGCAGTTAACAATGAGAAGCTTAGCTATTGAAGATCAATTGCTGTCGGGCGTTGTATTCACACAAATAACATGAGAACAATTTTCACCACGTATTTTACAGAAAATAACCATTTTTATTTTCTATATGGAAATAGAACGCATTATGTTTAATGCAAACCGCATGTGGTCGTTTAACGGATAATTTTATTGCTGTTTATTATATTGTCCTTTACAGATACAATAAGTGAAAAACAAAATGGATGCTTTACTGAAACTGAAACTATGCATTTGATGGTGAACATTAAATGATTACATAAAAATAGCCCAACGGTTTGAGGAATCAAACCTTATTTTGTTTACATCTTTTCAAACAGAAGACTCATATTGCAAAAAAAAGGTTTCCGTATGTTTTAAAATTATTTTCATTTTGTCGTTATATTTAACTGTTTATGAGTTATTGAATTATTATCGACTAGAACAAAACGTGTATGCAATTTAAAATTCTATTACTCAGCAAAAACATATTACAGCGGGAGTTTTTATAACAATTTTTCTTTGATATTTGTTCAAATAATAACACAATAACTGATATTCTAAACATTTACATTTATAAACATGCTGCGTTCAACAACGGCGAATGTTCATATACACTCAATCTACGAATTGATGAACACATACTCTCGCGTTGGGATAACGTTCGTTAAAAAGAAAAGGATCAAGTTATAAAGGGCAGAGGTGCTTTATATTTTTCTGAAATATAAATGCTTTAATAACGTAGGTATGTAGGTACATTATGGCCAACAAAACATAATGCCATAGTGAATAGATTAATACGATTTACGACTATAAAACATGCATTGATTAAGCATTGTTTGAGTGCCAGTATTTTTCGCTTTGGAATTATTGTTTGCACGCGGTTATTTTTTTGTCAAACTTGTTACTTCAGTAAGCATGAATATATTTTTAAAAAATATCAAAATTATCATTTCCGTATGGAAATCGCTTTAAAAATAACAGTGTTTTATAAAATACGAAACATCAATAGATGTCTTACCAAAGTTTAACAGTAAAAATTAAAAAAATTCTCAGTAAAAGGTTCGTTGTTACATGCGTTATGTACAGTTATAAAGATTATTTCAGCAAAAACATCGCTGTGTATGAAGTCAACTCGAAACTCCGTTCTAATTTATAGTATACGGTGTATTTACTCTTAATAGTTAAGGTTATAGAATGTTAACTGCATTTGTGTAGTTTCTTCGTTGGTTTGCCGGGTCATGTCTATGTGTTTATGATATAAACTATCGTAATCTTTCATTTGTATGAAATTATTTAAACAATGCAAATGTATTACACTAACTATTTAAATGTTTTATGAGGCATTTATCTTTGTGTATACACGCAAACAATTGTATTAAAGTTTTCGTACTATATCCTAAACGTACAAGTGTTGATAATTACAGATTTTATTACAAATACAAGTATTAAATCAAGTTAATGCAATCCATGCCAATTGTTTAGGACCTAACACAATTTAAGAATTGTGTAATCAATAATAGTTAAAATACGCTTGACAATGGGCATTTCTCATTCAATTTGGTGTCCTGAACCAATTTCGTAGTTATCATATATCCTTGATTTTCTATGTCGGCCGTTGGCACAATAGGTTTTCTGACATCTGTATTTTCTAAATGACTGATTATATCAACACTGTTTCGAACTAAAATTTATAAGTTCTTTAAAATACCCATATAGGTCAAATTAATTTCAGTATCAGCTACAAAGGTGAAATTGATGGCTTATGACTTATTTTAAGAGACCTATCTACTTGGACGATCGGTTATACGTAAAAGTATTTGTAGTTGTCGTAGATGTAACCGCATCATTACATGTAGTAGTTTTGACGTTTTGGATTTCAGTTTTAACATTGTTATATTAATAACTATTATTTACACATCTGATAAGGTCACATGCTTTTAAATACAGAAATCAAAATTAAAACAAAGTTCTCACAAACAACACAATATATTATTTGTGTCCGATATTCTGATTTTATATTTGTTTTTAAGTTTTAGACAATAGCTGTATGCCATTGTTTTGCATGACAGATGTAAACGGAAATTAAGCTCATTTATCTGATCTGAACACATTACCATTGTTGATTGCATATAGTGAACACAAAAGAAACATTCATTTATATATTATTATGCCCCCCTTCGCAGAAGAGGGGATATATTGTTTTGCTGGATGAAGGTCGGTCGGTCTCTCTGTGCACATGTGCATTGGCCTTGGCCAGTAGATGACCCCTATTGAAATTGGGGTCACTATGTCAAAGGTCAAGGTCACTGTCTAAGAGGATAATGAAAAAGAGTAAACAACTTTACGCAATTTAAACATTGCTTCATTAAAGGAATAAGAACCTTTCTAATTTAAACTTGAAACATAAATCAGACAAAAAACGTAAACCATGATTAGAGATAAGTCGTATTAACAACTGGTTTTCCATTCAGCCCGAAAAAAGAAACGTAGTACAAAGTAAAAATATTTCAAATTTATCAATGCATTCTTCATTCGGGTCAACTGGCTGGACGATGTTCCTACCACACATTTGTCGTTAAATAAGGTATAAACCTTGGTAAGGCGGCTACGCCGAAAAACAGGGCAGGTAGGTCCGATAAACCTTTTATTTCGTTAACTATTTGTTTACTACACACGAGTTACTTCCATTTAAATACGGATATACATTGAAATGAATGCATACTTCATTAACAATCTGTCTTTGGTTATGTTAGTTAATTTAAAAAATGAACGAGATTCAATCGGACACCCACACACTCACGAACGCACACACACACGCACGCAATTTAGGGTCTACACAAACAGTAAGGGTCGGTCGGGTGAGTGGAAACAAACACCCTTTTTACGTCTATTTAGAGTAAATTGTACACAAAGAGTATCTTTAATTTGAAAAAGTACGTCTGTATATTTAGATTGAAATTATGTTTTTATTATGAGAGTATTTCCGTTATAAGGAAGCTTTCCAGAGAAGTACTGAAATGTTCTGAGTTTCATCGATGTATTGAGTGCCTTAATGTGTCACCTGTTTTGCATAAACGCTGGCTTTGTTCCACTTGTCGTTTTTATTTTATTAAGCATAGCTTTTGAACTTGTTATAAACTTTCAAATTAGGTTTCTTTTGTTTTGAACGGCACTTCATGAAAGTTTAAACTATCGTCAGAAGCTTCAATTAGCTGTGTATAAAGGAACTTTCGGCAAAAATAATGTTTTAACATCACAACAAATGGTTTAATGCATAAGTGCATAAACAGATGTATTTGTCTTCAACACCTCAAACTGATGTGAACGACTGTTAGTATTTTATTCGTCTGTGCACAAAATGATGTCATTTCGCGAAAATGGAATCAAATATTGCAGAAGGTCGGTATATCGCTTTGTAAATATATGGTCGTCAAGCAAGCTATCCAATCAGAAAAGCAGGATGTACGCGAAAATACAAACAGAAAACTGCAATAATTGAGCTAGCACAGTTTACATGTCGAAGGCTATCAATAAACGAAACATGTACAGATTTGTGAACACTTCTTATGGCAAGAAAAAAATTATGCATACGCTTTAGTTTGGCGATTCAGTGGTTATATCGATATATTAGTTGGCGCCTTGATATAAAATAGTGTTGTATAAATATAACGTGTACATAGGTATAAGTATGCATGTAAAAATGTAAACCTTTACCACACACTATTTTAGTTTAAACCTATTTATTTTAGCTCGATTGCATCGAAAGCCTAAGGCTTATTTGAAACGCTCTCAAGTCCGTTTTTTGGGACTTGAACCAGTACTTGGTGTCTTCTAAAGAACGCTTCCACTAGGCGGACACCATATCCACTACGCCACGGCGACCTTTTCACACAATATTTTTGTTGAATTAGTAAATAGGAAATAATCAATGCAATAACACTTGGAGTCAAATTTCAATAAAACAGTTTATAGGAAAACTAGTATGTGGCAAATTAACATTTAAGCGAATACATTTACGTTACCAGATTAATTCAAATTCAATCAGAACTCTACCACCTAGGATTACCCATGAAGTTTGGTTATAATAGAATGCATTGTTTGCAACGTACAATATTACTATTACTTAGAGTTAAAAAGAATACACATTATATATAAAGTTTAGACAAAGTACATTCCATTTTATCATAATAATAACACCACTAATAAGAATATTCACATTTATCAATAAAAACACAAATAAAGTTGTTTATATAAAAAATATTAAACAGTAAATAATCTTATTTTTATTGATTGTACATAACTTCAATTGACATGTTTTAATACTTGCTCATAAGATTTTCACTTTCTAACAAAGCAATGTAAATAATCATTAAATGCGTCCACAACGTAAGGTATACATAAACAATATGTCGCCTTTCTGCGATCGAAGCATTCCATCGCACGTTGCGTTTGTCTCTCTTAATGCCTACAACAATAGAAACCGTCGCAGACAGCACTGTTGTAGTCGTCGATGTACTCGAATGAGTAGCAAAGTGCTCGACACATGCCTCGATTATTAGCACATGAGCGGTCGAACATAAACCTCTTGTCTCTCTCCTCAAGATCTGGTGCATCCTCAAGCGCCTCGTTGACACAGAGCGACGGAACAGTCAAGATCAGCAAAAGGATGTAGAACTTGCAGTAAAAGCCTTTAACGTCCATCTTTGAAACTCTCTAAAAGTGTATACAATTTGGTTAATTTCTTCATATACAAACGACTTTAGTAAACGAGTTGTTGCTATTTTCAATGATTTCCCTAAATGATAAGGGTACGTGAAAATGTAGTTTACATTATCAGTTCTAATCGTTGCAACCGTCTCGGTAAAGTAATCAAGGACTAAACAAACCATAATAACATTGTTAAAAGCCCCGCTGTTCATGCATATTCCCGAGTTGTATTACCGGTATATTGTTTATGTGAACATCATATATTTACGTAGGTTATCAAACTATGTACAAAACAAAACACCGAAAAGCCGATGGAAAGAATGCATGCGTAGCAGGTATTTAAGCGACAACGCAACATTAAAGTCTACAATATGGATCGGTAGAGAAGTCCTTATCGCCGACGCACTACTTTTGCTCGTGACTTGAACCGACTCATTTGTTATGTGCGTACGTAAAATGTATAATTTGTGAAATCTATATACCCGCCTACTTCTTTCTGCAACTATTTAAATCAAACATGTATTCATTCCTAAAAGTTGGAAAATAACACCACATATTATTCTGTTCTCGCGACGAAGCATCCAATTTAAATAGTTAAATCTGTTGTGCGTTATACTTTGTGGATGTAATTGCAGCAACATGGCACAAAAAGAAAACTTCATCATACAATATTGTTTTTAGAAATATGTCTTTAATCAATTATAATCTTAAGTGCCATATATACTCTTCATTTTATACTTTATAAGCTCAATTTACTATATAATAACGTTCGAATAAAGTTAACGAAATGTTAAATATATATTTTTTAAATACATACCTGCTTAATACTACTTGTCCGCTCGTTCGAGTTTTAATGCAAATGCTTAGCGATCTTTTGGTAACGTCAGCTTTATATGTACCGATAAAAAGAACTTCCTTGAAGCGGAGTAAACAAATTGGTGTCAACCAATGAAATTAATCGCGACATTTGCGTTACCAATTTAAGACACTTATCTATGAAGCCTAGTCGTTAGTCGGTTCAAACTAGATACAATTTGATTATTTGCGTGCAAATACATTTGCGAACCAAACTCGTGTGCAGTAGTTTTATCTTTATTTGTGCATGATTTGAAAAATGTTCACCTCATTATACTTTAAAGGAAGTCATATTCACTATGAATTTGCATGTATATCTGTTTTTGTGAATATGATAACATAATTTAAATTTATTTATAGAAATGTAATATGGTGTACACTGTATACATACATCTTGAGAAATAAAGCGTGAATATCATAAAAAAAATCATACTTTGGATTAATTAATTATGCCTTCAGCAAAGTAATGAGATTGTCCTAGTGTTTTTTTTTGTCTTTCAAGATGTTGAATCGCTTAATACGATGGTTTCTTGATCGATATGCTCATATTTTAAATTACTCTGTTGTTTGCAAACGGAATGACCATTATAGGCAAAAATTTGTCACAAGAACTTAATATCTTATGATCATTGTTTCCAATATAAGTGTTGTTAGTTTAAAAGTTTAAAGTTTAAAAGTTAATTATGTTTTGAAGTTTCAGTTTTGAAAGTGGAACACATTTATTTTACATGACATCAATGAAGATGGATGTTTGGCTATGACATGTACATTAATTTTCATAAATTAACATCCAAGTAGTATCTAGAATAGCCTGAGCGAAGTTAACAGCTTCAAGTGGAACATCAGCTGAAGCAGCATTTTAAATCTCTCCAATTGATATATTAATAATTCACATGTGACCTATTGAACTTTGTATAAACAGCCTTTTTGTAAGAGAGACAACTAGCAACTGGCTACCTGGATTGTTCAAGTACAGTTGTCCCACATAAATAATACGTTCTGTGTTGAAAATATTTTCACTTATACAAATGTTGTCATACTTGTGTGAATAGATTTTGAATATTAATGTTTCATAAACTAGTTTTATTCTTCTGAACTCCTTCTTCTCAGAATAGCGTTGTTCCTTCTGGTCTCAGGTGAGCGCATTAGGGCCTTTTGTTTGCACATGTGTTATTTAATAGTTATTCCTCATTTGAGGCATTGAGAGCACATTAAATAAAAAAATCACAGTTATTTATTCATTTTCTGATGATATGATGATGACTAGATCAGATTTCATTTCTTAAAAACTATTGAATTTGTAAGTTAATGGTTTTGCTATACGTCCTCTGGTGAATAACTTTCTATTTGTTGCTTATTTAGGAGTGTGTAGGATTCTGGAGCTTACCGTAGCTGCCACAGTGGTTGAGGGAATGTATATATATATATATGTGTGTGTGTGTGTGTGTGTGTGTGTGTNTGTGTGCGTGCGTGCGTGTGTGTGTGTGTGTGTTTGGTGTTTCTCAGCTCGTTAGGGCTTAAACTTTATCATGCCATTTTAAAATGACTAATCACAAATGTTCACTTTGTTGAAACAATGAGTGTCATATCAGACCCGTCTCCCTAGCTCAAGGTCAAAGTCTCACATAGAGGTCAAAGATAACACGTGGGCATAATACAGCTTTTTGTTGTGATGGTTCCTTCATCGTGCAGTTTTAAAATAGTAACGATTGTGAGGCAGCGTTTCAAATATAAGAACCTCCTCCATAGCATAGACACCAAGGTCAAACTTAAGAGGTCATATGTCAAATTTGGGCATAAGACAGCTTGTCTGGACTCTTAACTTCAGCATTTAGCAAGCACGTTTAAGTAACCTACGACACATTTCTAAAATGTGGGGACGACATATGGTATTAAAGACCTCTAACCATACTTCATAGGTCAAGAATTTAGAATAAAAACATTATCGTTTGCATTATAAAGCTGGTTAGTAATATAATTAATTATATAATCAGTCAATGTAAAAGTGATACCGTGTTATATAAGGGATTTGAAAACCGAGAACGACATATGCATTCATTTACGATCATGTGTGTACGTCTCCAAAAAAATACACTATTTATCCTAATAGTGAGAGCTACAGGTGCCTGCAATAATATAACATGCGAGATAAAAAAAATCACGTGGAAAAGAAAGCAAACGAAAGTTTCTGAACTACAATAGACAACAATCTGCTCTGTTTCAGCTCTAAACAGTGTTTTCAGCAAATTAAACAGCGTTATCATATATGCAATTTTATATGAGAACGATTTCATACATGTAATTATTGAAGCGTATGTGCACAATTAAGCAATAATATGATTTTTTCGAAGTTTAATTTCTCGGTCGTAAATATGTAATGTCGAAAGCATCCCAGTTTATTGCATTCATACGCAAATAAACATGAAATGATTTAACGCTGAGCAGCGATTTCAAAGAATCAAACTATATTTTTAAAATATGATTAACATATAATGACAATGACAAGCACGTAATTATCATTAAACACTTATTTGCAGGGATTCATACTTATACAAACGCATTTACCCCTTGATTGTAGTTTATTTTAAGATTGTTTAAATAAGAAAGGTAAGTCATGAATCTGAAAATTTTATAATTAATGCTGTGTAAATGTTATGTTTACGTTTGTTAGACTTGCTAAGGTTTAAGTTGTTAAGTTGTTTATCATGCTCATTTAATCTAATGTAACATTGAAATACCTACCCCTGTTGGCAAATATACCCCACAAAGTAAATGTATATTTGGGGTATACATTGGCATTTTAAACGTTACATATTTCATGTAGTAGTTATATTTTACTGTCCGAGGTACTACACTTATATACGAACTTTGCTACTGCTACTGTTTTTACTTTCTTGCAAAGCGTTAACATTCATAGGCAATTTAAACCCCAGTCCCATACAGATGCCGGATCAACACGGTTCATATCCGGGATGATCCGGCATGTGAACCGTGTAGCCGCCGTGTAGCTCCGTTTCGATCCGTGATGGTCCTGGGATGTCCGGGAATGTCCTTGGCGCTCCGAGAGGCTAACACGGCAGTTTTGGGAAGTTCAAAACTGCCGTGTGGATCCGTGACGAGCCGGGATGATAGCACCATCCGGAATGGTCCGTGTAGCTGCCGTGTGGGGTCCGGGGACAGCCGTATAGGGTCCGGTGACAGCCGTATGTATGCCTTCGTCGTCCGTGTGCGTCAGTGACAGTCCGGGAAAACATTTAAGACCCCTGTTTTATAAGGACCGTGACGGCAGTGGTACGGTTGTCTCCTGTGCTAACGACGATGCAAAATAGGCAATCAGATGACGACTGAGGACAAGTTGATGAGATGCCAGCTTCAACTGCAAAAATCTCATGTTGAAAACAATATCCTGATTGCAAGAGCGAAGCTGCGACAGAGAAATAGAAAATTCGCAAAAATATTTATCTTAACCAGTGCATATAATGAAAAGGAGAACCATCTGGGTCAGACAATGGCTGACGACCAGGTCTTAATGATTACGTACCGCTGATGGACGAACTCAATAAAAAAAGACGCAAAAGGCTTCTTTAGTATCCTGCACATAGACTATCAGATATACCAAGAGATCTTGACACCTATTGAGCAAAGAATCAAGCCGAAGAAGTTAAACTGCAGGAAGCATCTGACAGCTGGCATTAAGTAAGCAAAAACATTGCGATAACTTACATCGGGGACAGTTACCACTGTTTGATGTATTGCTTTCGGGTCGCACACAGCATCATCTCCAAGATCATCCTTCAGGTCTGCGATGCGTACTTGTAGAATTTGCTGAGAAACCAATGCCTGTCCTGAAACGCCAGATGAGTAGAAGAGCATCGTCAAGAAGTTCGGCGACCTATAGCAGTTGCATTACTGTATGGTTGTATTGGACCTGAAGCACATCGCTGTACATTGTCCTCAGTGTGGTAGCTACTTGTACTACAACTATTACCATTCAATAATCCTCGTGGCCGTCATCGTCGACTTCACCACGACTAATTCATTCCGTTACTCTCCAGCATTAGAGTTAGAGCGATAAATGGAGAGTAGCGGAATGGGTCGAACGTGGGTATCCGACGATGCATGGCCTTGGTCGACGCCGACTACAAATTCATTTGGGTTGAATCATGCAGCAATTATTTTCGTGTTCAACATAGGGTTCTCATTGAGCCAATCGGCCACGATGACCTCCTTCTTCTCTGAAAGGACGATGGACGTTTTCTTTTTTTTTCTTTAGGCGTCAGTTTCTGTGGGTTGGGCTGATGTTTGTTGATCTACTTGTAAATGTAATGGCAATCTTGATCTGGGCCTTGAGTTTTTTTCTCCTTGTTGATGATGTTGTTCGTCGGTAGCGGATGCTGCTCGTGACGATCTTTTGGGAACTGGAAGGCCCACTTTGACAATACGCTTCATTTTATTTGGCATTTTGTATTCGAGGTTACACCTTCGAGATTTTATTGCAGAATGATGGAATCACCGAAAATCAACCTGCTGTAATACAAGTTATTGTCGGTCCGGCGCCGATCGTGTTTGGTCCGTATGGATGACGTGTTAGTTCGTGTCGTCGTCGTGTAGGTACGGGATGGTCCGTGTAGATGCCGTGTTGGTCCTTGTGTGTCAGTGTCACTGCCGTGTAGGTCCGTAGCACTGCCGTGACTGTCCGGGACAGTCCGCGTGGGCACCGAGTTGTTGCTACCGGGTTGATCCGTGTGGATGCCGTGTTGTCATAGGGGTGATGGTCTATGGAAGACCGTCGACGCTCAAAAATCCCAAAAGGCCACGGATCGTCCCGGTTCGTCCCGGTTCTTGATCCGAGGGGATCCGGGGCGATCCTAGATTGCCGTGTCCATCCGTGCTTATATGGGACTGGGGCTTTATGCAGAAAAAGCACTTATGTGTTGTAATTTACCCGAACGCCACTTTCAGCGCGGTAAAGGTCCGCCTACAGTCCCCCGCTCGGACAAGCCCCAGTTAATACTCAGGAAAGTTGAAAGGAGAACCATCGTTATTTTGTACAACTTCTTAAAGTGAGTATGCACGATTTGTATATGTGTTAAATTGTAATATATTGATGAAAATATGTTACAATAACACAAAATAGGCAAGACAAATTATACAATGAAGACGAATTTCATAAAATGCAACAAAGACAATATAGCGCCCCGAGCCGATTGTGACGAAGATATTTCGTACATATTTTCCTACAATAACCGAAGCATTCGTCTTTTTATTATGATCGGAGTTAGTGTTCGTGTGTGGTATAAATAGATATCGTTGCAGGATAAAAATGATCCTTAAAAAAAAATAATCTGTCTTTGTCTCGTATGAACGAATCTGCACTTAAACTAAGCTAGATGCGGTCTAGTAACATAGATTTAACAAGATATAAAATGCTCTTTTTAATTTTTGTGTGGCACAATAAATTCCATTTTAATTTCACGCAACGATATCTATTCATACGACACATGAACATGTTGAATATATTGTACCACAAAAAATAAAAAAGACAATTTTGTATCGTGTTAAATCTATGTTACCAGAGCACATCTAACTTTATAATTTTGGCTTTGGCTTTTGCTATAAGGAACACTGATTATTTATATGTTAACTTTATTTTACGAAATATATTACGAAATGTTCGTTGATTTTGAGCGTTATAGAGGATTTAACCTAAAATTTACACTTTATTTGGAAAATTTAATAAAGGAAATAGATCAGTTTAGGAAATAAAGAGAACATCGCCTGAACAGTTTAATACAAAATCATAAGTTTTATTTCAGGCTTTAGTTGTTTATATTCATTTTTAATGATTACGAAACTTAAAAAAAATACAGTTTACGGCAAAGGCAGATATGAACTTTTAAATAAAAGAAAGTTTGCAACAGCCTAAAATCTTTCAAAGTTTCTCTACTGAATATCTTCTGAACTACTTCAGTAAAAATCGCTATTTGTTTTAAGTTTCGGCTATAGCATTTTATATTACCTCTAAATATTCAAACATGAAATGTTAATTAAGAAATAATAAAGTTGAGGGCGAAGGCGGATATGTACTTTTCATAAGAAAATCTGCATCGGCCTGAAATGTTACAAAGATTCGCCAATGAATATCTTCGAGACTATTCACGTTAAAATAAAAAACGTTTTCGTAGCCGGGTACATTTTTATACTACCTTCCAAATGATACGTTAATCAGAAGTATTTGTATAGAAACAATAAAGTTATAGCAAAAGGCGGATATGCACTTTTCAATAAGATAATCTTTAACGACCTGAAATGTGACAAACATTCGCTAATGAATATCTCCGAGACTATTCACGTTAAAATCAAACAGTTTGCATGGCCTTGTACGTTTGTAGTTTACTTTAAACATGATATGTAAATCAAAAGTATTTATACAGAAACAATAAAATTTAAGGCAAAGGCGGATATGTACTTTTCAACAAGATAATCTGCATCGGCCTGAACTGTTACAAAGATTCGCTAATGAAAATCTCCGAGATTATTCACGTTCAAAGCAAAACGTTTTCATAGCCTTGTACATGTTTATATTACCTTTAACATGAAACGTAAATCAGAAGTATTCATACAATTAAGTTTTAGGCATANCAAACATAAGACCATACAGTATCAAAGTCGACCTTAATCATCCATAACAGGGACTTGTTGACAGATATTGGCATGTTTTGAAGTTTGTGATTAAATGCTTTAAATTGATTAATGTAAACAACATGACTTAAGAGCTCCAGGAAAAAAACAAGAGTGAAATAAAAGAAATAAAAAAAAATAAAAAAAAAAGATAACCGCACCTGGGATCGAAGCACTGAGTACCTATTATGAACCTACTCGGTCATAAATGTGTGTTAATTCTGATAACAAAACTATTGGGTTGTGATAATAGCATCGGTGTTGCCATAAATATATCATCGGTTAAATAAACTGCCGCAACACCCCTTAAATATTATTATTACGTGTTGTTGCTTAATATTGGTTAAGAGATACATTTTTTTTTTTAATCGATTATTTTTATTTTTAAATCACTTTTAATATATCAACGCTACAATAAATATCGAAACTGTTTTCATGTTCCACGTGTTTTCAGTTCTATTGTGCGGAGTTTTGAAATGTTGTTTATTTGAATCAAGCGGGACGACACGCTGATAACGCCAGAACACAGAGGAAGATAAGCGACTGCCCGATTGATGTCACGTGATATAGATCTCGTTTCCGCCGCTTGAATTCCCGATCCTTTCTATGGACCCGAATGGATGTATCCAATCTAAGTATTTGATAGATCTTTGGATAAATTCAAATTCCGTCAGTACTTTATAAAGTAAGATAACCAATGAATGCGTCAATGAACATGGGCTCTAATAGAATACAACGAACACTATTTAAATAGACGTTTACATTTTATATATAAAGTTTAGATAAAGTGCATTTACGTTTATCATAATAATAATAATACGATATACCAGAATATTAAAATTTATTAGTGAAAACATTTATGATTGTTTTGAATAAAAAGCTGCAACAGTCATTAATCATATTTATATTGATGTTATATAGCTTCAATTGAATTAAATATTAATAATTGCAAATATGATACTGTAGTCGCTTTCCAACAAGTCAGTATACATAATCTTCTAAAGAGTCCGAACGTATAGATTATACATAAACAATGCAGCGGATATATTTGTCGCCTTTCTGCGATCGAAGCATTCCACTGGACGTTACATGCGTCTATACACACAGCAATAGTTGCCGCCGCAAACGCCGCTCCTAGCCCCGTCGTCTAACCACACAGCATTTGTTGTCGCCGCAAACTTGGCTCAAAGCCCAGTCAACACGCTCTCCGGGGAAGCAACTTGGTCGACAATAGCCTCGGCCACATCGGCCTGACACTGCTTGCCTCTTGTCTCTCTTCTCGTGATTGGCTGCATCCTCAAGCGCCTCGTTGACACAGAGCGACGGAACAGTCATGGTAAGCAAAAGGATGCAGAACACGCAGTAAAGGCCTTTAATGTCCATCTTTGAACCTCTGTAAATGTGTAGATTCATTTGGTTAATTTCTTCATATATATACAAATAACTTAAGTATAAGATGTGTTGCTATTTTCAAAGGTTTTCCTCAATCGTAAAGGTACGTGCAAATCTAGTTAACATGTATCAGTTCTAATCGTTGCAATCGTCTCGGTGAAGTTATCAAGGACTAAACAAACCAGAAGAACATTATTAAAAGCCCCGCTGTTCATGCATTAACGCGAGTTGTATTACCGATATGAGGTTTATGTAAACATTTACGTAGGTTATCACACAATGTAAAAAAAACACGCTGCGAACCGAAATAATACATACGTGGCGAGTATTTTGTGCGAATACGCAACATTAAAATCTACAATATGGATCGGCTAGACAAGTCCTTAACGCCGACGCACTATTTTCGCTCGTGACTCAAACCGACTCATTTGATATTTGCATACGTTATATATATATATATATATATATATATAATATCAATTGTAATATTTTACATTATGAAGTGAATTATGATAATTAAAATCGAAGTACCGAAGTACTGATTAAAATACATAGACAGTACGAGTCAAAACATGTTACGCAAACTGATTAAACAAATGTCAGATTAGACCAAACAAACTTGTACAATCGGTAACATATTATTAATACGAGAGATAAGAAATTGCATAATGGTTTTCTTTAAATATTCCAGATATAGTTGAAAGAGCTTGTTCTTTTTCCTTTAAAATATTGGTGTAGACTTTAATCGTCTTTTTTTATTCTACATAATGAAGGCAATTATTTGGGGAAAAATACACGAAATGTATTATTGTGATACTATACTTGCCCGCTCATGCATAGCGAAAAGCATGAGTCATAAAATTAGTTACTTAATTAAACAGAAACAGCACTGACAATACGTTAGAATTAAAACATTTAATTTTGCACAACCTTTCATTGATTATTATTAAATGAAAACTTGTTAAGGGGAAATAATATTGACACATTAAACGAATGCCCTTTTTTGGAGGAGGCGTCCTATGATATGAGAACACATTAAAACAAGTTGCTATAAAATAGACAAAAGGTAAATATTAATCTCACTTTATTCTAGCAGTATACCAAGTATGATAACCTTCAGTAAATTATGTAAAATTGCATTTGCTTGTTTTGTTAAAGAAATGAACAATAAATGTACTTACTTTGAATGTTCTTTTCCTTGTCTCTTTATCCTGTCTTATGCAAGTCAAGTGTACACGCGTTGCATTTATACGTTATTGTCAAGGACAAAGAATACGCACATGTTCTGTCATTGGTTAGATTTATAATATTGTACATACACTCAGCAAATACGCATTTCGTTCGTCATAAAAAAACGATAAATAACGGTTTCTGGATATAAAATAAAAATACAAATTGTTATTTCCAAACTTTGTTTTACAGATTCAGGATGTGCGTGACTTAAGGGCGTTGTGAGGTTCATAAACAAGATCAATCATCATCAAGTCATGCATAACATCCGCTTCACGTTGCGTTTTATATCATCGAAAGTATATTTTTCATGAATAAATTATGTATGCTGTTGCGAAATTCCGAAATTACGAAATGTTCATTACGAAATGCTGTTGCGAAATTCCGAAATTACGAAATGTTCATTACGAAATCCTTGTTTGAATTAATTTGTTTTTATATTTGTTTAAGAAATGTATACATGTATTTGTTAAGCTGGATGAAACATGTTTTGCTCCATAGTGAACACCGGAACAATTAAAATTGAAATTTTAAAGTTTATTTCAGGCTATAAATGTGTATGTTTCTTTTTAAATTACAGTTAATTAAGAGTCAGTAATAACAAGTGAACGTTTAGACAAATGCAGATATTAATTTTTGAATAAAAAAGGATGTCTCTTAAAAAGTTTCACAAATGAATATCTCCAGATCTATTTCAGTTATAATCATACAATTATTTTCCGGCTATAGATGTGAATATAACATTTTAGAATGATACCTTAATTTTAATATTTGTAAAGAAAAAATAACGTTTTAGGCAATGGTAGCTATGTATCTTTGCAAGAGCAAAAATAATGTTTCTCGAAAGAATATCATCGGAACTGTTTTAGCGGAATTTACAAAGTTTACTTCAGACTAGGGATTTTTTTTTAAGTCTCCCTTAACAATAACGTATTGTGGCTTAATAATACTGCAGAGACACGTATTTTATAAATTTATTATGTAGTATTATTATACCACTTTAATTTATTAAAGCTGTAATTAATATCGAAACTTTATTTCATCTTTCACATGAACCAATGCAACCGGCACACATGTATTTTTTACTGAACAACAAATTACGCAAATAATTCCCCTGTACGTTTGCATGACTCATTGTCATTCTTATTTACGTAAAGAAATACACAATTGTGATTGATGATAAAAGAGTTGTAAACGGATACTGTTTTTTAGACTTTGATTTATTATCGGCAATGGACAAATAGGTGAAATTCGCAAATAATTCGCCAACATGTGCACGTTTTAATAAATGTGTGTATGCGACCAAAAGTCGAGTCGGATTTTTGAGAACCTAGAAATGAAGAGTACAATGAGGCAATATTTCAAGGATGCAACATATAAAGGTATATCTTTAATTTAAGAGGGTTTGCCACCTTGGCAAATTTGGGAATCTTGCCTAATTTGCAT
This sequence comes from Dreissena rostriformis, assembly GCA_007657795.1. NCBI lineage: Eukaryota > Metazoa > Mollusca > Bivalvia > Myida > Dreissenidae > Dreissena > Dreissena rostriformis. Next base: position 74,191 of record VMBQ01004464.1, read on the forward strand.
AAATCCAAAATGGCCGCCAGACGCAAAGGTCAATTTTCCGCATTCTACATTAATCAGATAATATAGCTTGTATGGTGTCTTTTCTAGGGTTTTTATGTATGCTGATACATTTCTGATGTTTATTTCATGATACAGTGTATCAAAATGAAGAAATCAGTTAAACATAGCTGAAAGATGCCATTTTGAGGTCATAGTTTAAAAACTATATCTGATATTATGTATCAACAGTTGTAGATATATTGAGATTTGATATGATATAACACTTTTCAGTGGCAACGACCATCTAAGTAATCAGGAATTTGTTTAAGTGGAAAGCAATACGCAAAGCAGTCTACTATACTCTAGTGTAATTGAATGTTCGTTAATACCATTGTATATAATTCTCTTACGTGCTTTGCTGATAATCTCAAAATCAAAAATATACAAACACAATCCTCACATGTAGCACTAATTTGCTATGGTTAGCTTAAGTGATATGTTTGAGTTTTTTTTACAACATTATGCACACTAATTATCATTAGTATGTCATATTTACTACATATGGCTATATAAATTAACTACGCACTTGTTTTGGTGCACTTTCATTATGTTTATGCAAAATTATCAATAATTATGCATGTGTAGGTATTCTTCAATCCCATTCATTTTCGCCGTCCTCTTCTACTGTATCGTCATTTAAGCCTTCTTCGACTTCTTCCGCAGCCTCCTCTCTCAAGTTAATATATCCTCCTTCTTCTTCATTTTCTTCATTTGTTACTGTTTGTGTTTGTGTTTAATGGTATGTATTAGGATTTCAGCATGTTTGACATCCAGAGCATGAACAGTATGATGTACACGACAGCCATTGCTTGCGACACCCACATGTTTCTTTACTGCACTTGTTGTCCATTGCGTTGCACTGGCAGCGGATAACATCTATCAGTTCTGGTGGTGCGGGATCTCCTTCGGCAACCTTGGGTACAGGTATCCCATCCTTAATCCCCCAGCCATACTGTGTAATGTCACATGAATCATCAGGGGGTGATTTGCAGTTTGCTGCCTTCTACAGCATGATCTGTAGATGTGCACGTAGAATGTGATGATGTAGGTTTGGCTTTGTTGGTGGCAGTGACTGCACTTTTGGAGTGTTCTTCTTTGTGAAGAATTTGAAGCGCGCTGTTTTCATGTCATTCTCTGCCAGCTTGTCATAGAGGGCATTGGTGTATGGCTTCGATGCTTTGACAAGCTCCTCATTGGTTTTCCCCTCCTCTCCTAAAACATCAGAAAGTCCTGGGAAGTCTCCCGCAAACAGTTTGTTTAAAGCACCCACCGTCCCCTTCCCATATAGTTACGAGGTCATGTCGCATCCACTGAGAGCTTGCATGCCAAGGAGCTGCATACATTTGGACCGTGGGTTGAGCATGTTGCATTGACATCTAGTATAATACCGTCCCATCGTTCCATTTGAGCACGACATTGTACATTTGCTCGATAAACCCAGTACACCAGAATGATGAATATATTAGTATCATCACTGAGCACCCGAACAACTCCCTGGTTAGATTTGGCACACTCAAGCATGTATGAGACAATTGTAACATCCGCCTCATCATGATCGAAAAGTCCATCATCTGGTGTCTCCATTTTAACGTTCTCTCCAAGGTTGAATGTACCGAGTATTCGAGCGAGACGTTGTTTATTCTTCTTGCTTTTCATGATTGCCACTCTTTTTGGCTAGGGACTAGCAAGTGAGAGGGCATACTCAACAATGACTTCTCCAGAACGCTTCATTCTCTCATGGTCTTTTGCTGACAAGGTTTTGTACTTGTCTAACACAAGTATCTTTTCCACAGTCTGCATACCTATCAAGTCTAGCCTGTATTGAAGAGATCAAGTCTGCAAGACTTCCACCATTTGGCCAAACCATGTGGTAGAAGAGTTGTGACACATCAACTATCACTGTACTTGCTGCCCTTGGTGAAATGTCTACAACTCCAAGGCGTTTGACAAGAGGAGACTTGCTTGATTTGCGCAAACAACCAAATCCGTCTATCAATGCACATGGCACAGCACCGAGTTCATACGCAAACAATTGTTCCAGGTCGACTTGCCGCTTTTGACCGATCATTAACAAGCGCAAAAATATGCTTTCTAGATCAACTTCTGTCTTCCCATTGTTCAATTTCACTTGATGACTGAGTACACTCATTGATTTGATTGGGCTAGATATTGGCTTATAAAAACCTCCAGGGAGACCTGCAACGTAAGTTTTCTCCAGTTTCTCATCGATTGCACTTGAATTGGCTACATTTACATGCTCTGGCATCAAGAATAGCGTGTACTCTGTCACGGATTTCACAATCATGTCTTTCTACAGCACTCTTCAATAACGTATGTACTGATTCTGATGCCTTTGTTTTCAGACGTCCCGGTGTTTTGTTGCTGACTGTCAGTATACAACATGCAATCATGGATTAGCCAGACTCTTTTATGTTTCGATAGCGTCTGCTTTACTCTCTCAGCTGCTAGCAGCCTTGTCAAAGGGACACTCATCCCACCTCATGGCTTTTGCATTACTAAAATATGATTGATATGTATAAACAGTTTGTATGCCCCTTTTTTAAAAAAAGGGGGCTTATTGTTTTTGGCCTGTCTGTCTGTCATTCTGTCTGTCATTCTGTCCCAAAACTTTAACCTTGGTTAAAGTTTTGTCATAACTTTTGCGATATGGATCATAGCAACTTGATATTCGACATGCATGTGTATCTCATGGAGCTGCACATTTTGAGTGGTGAAAGGTCAAGGTCATCCTTAAAGGTCAAAGGTCAAACAAAAAAATCAGTTTCAAAGCGGCGCAGTAGGGGGCATTGTGTTTCTGACAAACACATCTCTTTTTCTTTGTTAAAAAATGCATGGTCACACAAAACCTCCCTACATTCAACGAGGCGACCAAGAGAAAGCAAATTAATTTTTATGTCACTTTTGAGCTTCCATAGTTTTTAAAATTGAACAGGACCCTGTTTAAAATCCTATTGCATTTTTTTGCAATGTTAAATACTTTTTATTAAAAATATAAATGGCAACTTCATATTATAATTGAATACAATCGTCTATATATAAGTTTTGGGTAAATAATATGGAGACTTGAATTGCGCGAAACATGTGACAATTACATTTAAATGTTTCACTCTGCTATAATTATGATTATTTTTTCTACCAAATTAATCTGTAATCCATAATTTTGGATTGTGCTTAATGAAGAATGTTTAAAGGTTACCTTTTATCCATATTATTCCATTTTTTTAACCACCACATGATAAGCAGACGAAATGTCAATAGAAGCTTTGATCATGATCTCTATGAGATTTACAAAGTATGGCAATCATGTTGTGGCATTTAATTGCATTTTTGGTTTTGAAAAAATGATTGAATTGTAGAATACTCATATATTGTCATTCCTTGCACACATTTTCTAAGGTACAGCATGGATTAAGAGCACATGCATCCTCAATGCGTACATTTTGCAATATTAATCACTATGCTGTATTGTCATGTAATTTTACTGTAAAAAAAGATCAGAAAATGGCTTTTAACAGCCATTTTGGACTATTATTTTGTCATTGACAGGGTCAATCATTTAAAATTCATCAAAAATGAATTCAGCATACCTTAAAACCCCTAAAAAGACACATCACATGCCATATTCAGTGAAAAGTATTAAAGTCTAAATTTTCAATTTAGCGACCGGCGGCCATTTTGGATTTATGCAAATTTGGCAAGATTCCCAAATTTGCCAATGTGGCAAACCCTCTTAAATCTATGATATACCTCTATAGAATACACCAACAAAATATTGCCTCATTGTACTCTTTATTTCTAGGTTCCATATTAAGCAAAGAAGGAAACCGACTCGATGTTAGTCCAAGAAGCTCCAGGTATTGATTTTAATTACACGCATCTCTGCAGGAATTCGTTATTAAACTGCGCTGGGAAGAGAATTTCTGATCACAAGACGATTAGTTGCTCTTTTTTAAATACGTTAAATCTGTAATAGAAACGTTAAAATAATTCGATTATCAGCAAGTAGATACTGCTTTTTAAATAACTCTAGCGGTTGCAGCACCGTAGACAGTTGTTCATAGCTAAATGATTTATTTTGTTAAAACAAACGTATGTTACGAACACTCGTAACATTTAGACATGTTATATACCATCTGGAATGAACATTATTTACATTAAATTTAAATGGAATGTGCGACATGAGAAGGACGATTTTCTTGCCACAATTATAATTATATTTGTACAACCATGTGTAATATTTTGATAGAAATTTATATTCGAACGAGTGCAATTTTCTTAAATGGAGAAGTGTGGTTACATTTGACAACATGTTTATAAACGATTTAACATCGATTAATATAAATGCGTGTCAGAATGTCCAATGATAAAGTTGAAACATTGATCTAACGTTGAGTTTTCAATAAAGGATGAATACTTAATCATGTTTGTCATTTATTGACTGCCGAACAAAAGATTATATTATGGCATAATCAATGTGAAGTGTGATTATTGACGTCAGATCTTAAAATGTAGTGTCTTTTCGTTTATAGTCTGTGCAGATAGTATCATGAGTTTGTATTTCAGTGTGATATATTTCGTTAACAAAATATAATTTGACATATATATGAAATTGTTATAATTGGCAATTGTTCCCTTATATATTTATTTTCCAGTTTAAAATTGCAATTCAATTGTACACATACCAGCATATATAGCATTGTTGAATGTCCACGTGTGATATGCCTGTACACTCTATAATAATGTGTAAATGCACCTTTATGTCATAAATCACCGAGTATACATGTCAACTTTACGTCTGTAATACGGAGGTCATAACAGTTTACGACAATAGAAGACACCATTGTTATCATGAAAATTTGTGTTTTTGTTTCAAAGCTGGTTCATAAGCACATAATATCACGCGTGTTTGAACATGTGTTGAGCTACTAGTAAAATAGTTCATGTTTTAACATCCAGTACCATGACTTATAACCAATCCTTAGAAGTTTGGCTTCCTTACTGCCATTCCGTCCGTCGGAATTCGATGTCGATCATGACAAAATAAAATTAATTGCAGGGTGATCGGTAGAATATCGTTTAAAGGAAAGCACACAAAATACGGATTTAAGTTGTCATTATAAAGAATGCACTCAAGATAAAACATTTCCACTTACCATAAATAAATAACTAGCAATTAATTATAAGGCAAGCGTATATCGTAATCAATATACTATTTGTAAAAATAAAAAAGTACACATAACAATTCGGAAGTCACAGGTCATATTAAAGGACTCACATAAAATAATAAATAAAATCACATACCATAAGAAAGAAACTTCATAACGTGAAGGATGAGATATACAATATAAAAAGACACCAATAGTAATAATAAAGAATGTACACTGTCACATCATACCCAAGAAACCACATAGCATAAAGGACAAACAACTAATCGTAAAAAAATAAAACACACATTATAATACAAAATGCCAACACTACACAATAAAAATATCGGTTGTTACACACAAAACAATACTTTGACATCAGACGTCATCCCGTCAAATGTCTACATATTTGGTCACGAAATAAGCAAGTTATTAGAATTATAGCATAAACAGATAGGCTAGTATGAAATGTTATACGGGACATGTCATTTTCACTGAACATAACGTGTTAAATAGGAAAAGTTTACACACTCCACTCTCGTGCACTTTCTTGTATGCAATAACCAATATGAAATCTCTTTTTATCTCCCTAAATATGGATACCAATATATGTTATGTTTAATTACACCCAGTTTTGTTTGAGATGAGTATTGTACAATGTGACTTTTAAAATAAGCGCAAACCTCGTGCGTCACGTCATATAAATACAGTCAGCTTTGTCCTTTATTGATATATAACTACTGGTCGATCAATTTGAATGTATTTTTATCAAGATCTTCCAATTACTTCTTCTGATACTGCTTTGAAATGACTAATGGCTTATAATTTCTTACTAGAATCCTGGATCTCAGAAATGTCCAATAAAGCAGTTCGTGTTGCTCTGCATCGTTAAAAGTTTTTATCTGACGCAGAATTGTTGAAACTCCGGAATATTGTTGGCAGCGCTAGATAACTTTGTACACTTCAATGGAACCAACGTAGTCTCGCTGTACTTGGACATGTCATAAAAAGTAATTACAACCATCTATTTGTAGAAATTCCAAATAAAATAAATGTCAACCCTTTTACTCAAACTTAACGGGTAAATCTAAACTCACGTGTACATCAGAGGATAAATTACATGACTGTCGTTTAAACGTTTACTGTTTTTGTAAACGTTTTGGGGCAAAACACGAAACGCGACCATTTAAACGTGATACCCTTATACCAAATACAATAACTGCAAGCAAAATGAAAAACACAAATGTCATATTCGATTGCTTTGGCAATAATGTGAACCCTGGAACATCCCTTAATTGCGATTCATAGCCCATTACAATATTAGTAATTGAAAACTTCTCTGTTGACATTTGATAATCTTGATGGCTTTATTCAGTGATGAAATATCCTAATACGTTGATAATTGATAGTTTGTTTATGACGTCTGCAGAAAATATCAAGATCGAGCTGCTTCATAACATAACTATGTGGGCAGATATGACGAAGGATGCGCAAAGTTACAGCCAATGACAACATTGCTAGCCATGTTTGTTTAGTTGAAAGAATGGAACGTAGTCTGGAAAAGCGCAATTACGGTAAACAAGGAACAGGAAAAGTTATTTTTTCATTACGTTATGAGAGAATTTAAGTGTATGTAAATAATCATTAAAAAACAAACATAGAAAAAAGTAGTTAAACATGATGAATTATTGAAGATCAAATCTTTTCGGGCGTTGTATTTACAAAAAACTTTTCACCAAACGTATTTTTGCAGAAAATAGGTCATTTCATTGTCTGGATGGAAATACTACTTTCTACTTTAAATATAAACAGCGTACACTGCATGTGGTCGGATAAGAGATCATTGTATTGCTGTTCTTTATGTTTTATTTACAGATACAATTAATGATTGAAACGTGATGCTTTACCTTTGTAAATGAAATTATGCATTTGATGGTGAATATTTACTTAAATGATACCATAAAAATAGCCAAACGGTTGGAGGAATCAAACCTTATTTTGCTTAAATCTTTTCAAACATAAGACTCATATTGCGAAAAAAGGTTTAATAAGTCTAGAACAAAAATTCTTACGACCAGCACAATCATATTTCAGCGGGACTTTGTATAACTATTTTTATTTGATATTTGTTCAAAATATCAATTTTTGAAGATTAAAAAACTGCGTAAGATCTCTAAACATTAACATTGATAACCATGCTGAGTTCAACAATGCGAGAAAATGTTTATATACACGCTATATTCGAGGTGATGAACACATACTCCCGCGTTGGGATGACGTTCATTGAAAAGACAAGGATCAAATAAACACAGGGCACATGTGCTTTATATTTTTCTGAAATATAGATTATGTAATTTCGTATCTATGTAGATACCCGATTGCCAACATAAATCTAAACCATAGTGAATAAATGAATACGATTAACGACTGTGAAACATGCATTGACAAAGCATTTTTGCCCCAATAGTATCTTCCGTTTTTGCACGCTGTTTTGAGTTGTCTAACATGTTACTACAGTAAGCATGAAGATATGAAGTATTCAAAATTATCCTTTCCATGTGGAAATCGCTTAACAAACATTACCATATCGTAAAATACGAAACATCAATAGATTTCTAACTAAAGTTCAACAGTTAAAAATTCAAGAATTTTACGTAAAAGCTTCGTTTATACATGTACAGTTATGCAGATTATTGGCGCAGACACATCGCTGTATATGAAAAAAACGTGAAACTTCGTGCTATTTTTATTGTAAACGGTGTATTTTAATATTTAAACGGTTAAATATAGTAATTTCATGTGTGTAGTATGTTCGTTGGTTTTCCGGGTCATGTCCACGTGTTAATGATATATACTTACGTGACCTTTCATTTTGAAGAAATTATTTAAGCGATTCAATTGTATGTCACTAACTACTCAAATGTTTTAATAAGGCGATTTATTTATGTTTATAAACACAGCAAATATATAACATATTTCGTCATCATATAGATAGGACAAGACATTTCTTTTAAATCTGTGTAAAGCTTTAAATGTTTTATGTATGGATAACATTCAGTTTACATTCGCTTAGGTTTTGTTAAGTTAACATGAAATAAATTTATATACATACAAGTTTGATACAAGCTTTCGATGTATATCTGTAGGTATTATAAAACGTATGAGACTTATTTTGGTTGTCCACATAGGCTAATAAGGGACGACACTTTCGGCTTTTACCGTAGTTTTCGTTTGAAGGGAATCTCTACTAAGCGAAAGTCAAGTAAAGACGGAAAGTGTCGTCCATGATAAGCCTATTTCGACAGAGCCCGTAGCACCTCACCCTCCCTATATATTATCACGATGATTTCTCATAGCATTATAATTTGATATCAAGCTTGTATTATTGTGAATTAACTATGCATGAAATCGTATTTAAAAGTTTATAAAACTAATGTAAATTTCAGTATCATCAGCAACTTAAAATGCAATGATAATACTAATCAGTTCTTACATGTACATTCCACATGGTGATACAATATATTGTTGTACTTGTATATCATAACATATTCTTTTCGGGGTTGTACTTTTTTAAATGTGCGTGAAAGTATCATTGATGATAATTACAAGTGTGACTACAAAGACAAGTACTCATTAAGTAAATGCATTCCATGTCATGTGTATGGGATCTAATACAATAAAAACCTTTCACAACCAATAATTGTTAACATGCGCATGACAATGTGCATTTCTCATTTAAGTTGTTTTCTATATCTACAATCTAATTGCAAGAAGCTCTATAGGTATTGATTTCAATTACTAACAGCTCTGCAAGAATTCGTTATTAAACTGCGCGGGGCAGAGAATGTCTGAGCACAAGACGATTAGTTGCTCTGTTTTAAATACGTTCATTCTGTAATAGGTACTTAGGTATAATTCAATTATCAGCAAGAACATACTTCTAGAATAATCACTCTATTTCGTGATTGCATCATCGAAGTTTATGGCTTAATGAAAAATATTTGCAAGTACCAAATGTATGTGACGAGCACTCATTACACTTGTAAATTGCAAATACCATCTACAATAAATACTATTTACATTGATTTCAAATGCAATGTGCGACATCAGAAGGACGATTTTCTTGCCATAATGATTATCTTATGTTTTCACATATGTTTATTATTTTCATAAAAAAACTTTATTCGAGAAGGTGCAGCTTGCAATATAACTGAGGAGATTGGTGACATTTTTAAGTACATTTTTGTTATCGATATAACAGCGATTTGCATGAAAGCGTTTTAGAGCGTCCAATGATAAAGTTGAAACATTGATCTAACGTTTAGTATTAAATTAAGTAAGAATGCTTAATCACTTCTGTCATTTATTCACTGCCGTGCAATAAATTATACAATTATACAATATAAATCAATTTCAAGTGTGAGTATTGACGTAAGATCTACAAATATAGTGAATTTACTTGTTTACTAGTAATTTGTGCTGATACTATCATAAGCTTTTCATAGTGTTATATATTTCTTTTAATCAGTTTGAACTTAATTTGAAGTTATTATAGTTGTCAATTGTTGTCGTATACATTTGTAAATCAATATACATGTGATATGCATTAAAACGCTATAATAATATGTAAAGGTACTTAAATGTGATGAATCACCGAGTATACAAGTCAACTGCACTGCTATGAGATCAAAGCAGTTTACGACAATATATTTTTTTACATTTAACCAACACCTAAGATTTTGGCTTCCTCATCGTCATTCATTCCATCGGAATTGCGGGTCGCTCATGACAAAATAAAATTAAATGCAGAAGTGATCGTAATACAACCACTAGTCAAAGTTGGCATATGATAGAGAAGGCGTCCCATAAGAAAATAGGTTTGAACTGCCTGCATTTACAAAACTCTAACAATTATAATTCAGTATTTTCTCTTGTCTTTGTTGCAACTTGCACATGAATTTCAAACATAAAACTACACTGCAAAGGCTGTATATATTTCACACCTACGCCGAAACATAAGAAACATGCTTTGTTAAAATACACTGAGAACGACATTCATACGTTCTATTGACATTCAAAGTTATTTTGATCAGCAACCTTAAACAAACACTTCAATAAACGCAAGAGGAAATAACACTCTTGTAAAGGACCTGTCGCACAAGACAGCGTTGCCATCACGCTTTCACGACGTTATACAAATAATTCGTAAGAATGCCATGTGATCGCGGCGAAATAGAAAAGCAAATATTAAATTGGTATTCCATGGCGCTCATACTGCCTCATAAAAAGGTCGCCAAGGCGAGTTCGTCAAACTTTGACAACGGTATCACAGCAACCTACAGCGTTTAAGTTGATCTCACGGCGCGCTTGGTGTTGCTACATCTCGAATACGGCGCGCACACTGCGCTTTAAGCGTAGAAGATGTTGCTGATAACCGCACATTGAATTCAACTCACCATACCGTAATTATAATATGCTACTTTGCTTTTAAGTGCTAATATCATGACAGGATAGAGAGACCAGAAACGAAGGACAAAAGATAGTTCTCTTAACATGTCATCTATAAGGTTGGCTCCCGCCATAATATATATCCTCATCACAATCAAGTGATGAGGCTAAGCCGCAGCTTAATCTGCCCCAGTCACATACTATCACATATGATTCATAACATTTGTGCCCAACCTCTAAAGGCGCCCAAATAACTGTGGCTTTGGACGGATGAGCTGATATACAAAACGAGGATTTGCTAATACAGCGTTTCACACAGCATCCTCACGGCGCGGCCACTGGGCGCGCACGGCACTCTATAAGGTCACATTGCCTTGCTACTGCGCTTCATTAACGCTTTCTCCAGCGCAATAAGCAAACGAAAAGCAGCGGCGATATTTTTAACATGCTCAAAATGATCGCTATGACATGGAGTTCTTGGCGATGACACGGCGCCCTCACAGCATTGCCATGGTGTTGCTTGCAACTGCACAGTGTGCACCTCACCGTTCTGCATATTTTGGACGATGCTACATCGCTACTCAAAAGCCGCCCCGGTATGACTGGAATTCAACATTTCTTACAGTTGATATTACTCCGTCTTGGTTATTGAAGCATTTTCATTCAAATTAAACTAATATTGAATTTAAAGTCGGCCAAAGTCTGTTTGTGGTATTAGGCATATTTCCATTTAAAACACTTGTAATACACAATATCTACACAAAGTCTGTCTGTCTGTCTGTCTGTCTGTCTGTCTGTCTGTCGGTCGGTCGGTCGGTCGGTCGGTCGGTCTGTCTGTCTGTCTGTCTGTCTGTCTGTCTGTCTGTCTGTCTGTCTGTCTGTCTGTCTGTCTGTCTGTCTGTCTGTCTGTCTGTCTGT